>JAQGBX010000021.1:0-66266 GCA_034698745.1 Megaphyllum sjaelandicum
TCATTCCGGAACGGGAAATGCATGAACGGAGGTCTAGCTGTCTGCTCAAAATGCACTTTTTATCTGTCTAAGTACATGTATTAAGCACATCGATGTTTTCAACTAGGCGCAATTTTTGAGAGAATAAATTTAACATTGATCCGTATAATCGACCACTATAAGGCTTTGCCAAATTGCCAGGGTCCTCCTTTCTCCCCCCTCCCCCCCCCCCATCATCCTCCCAGAAATTTCATATTCAATTAGTTCTCTCACTTTCCTGGTTTATATACAAATTTCCCTGACCAATGGCAATGTCGAAATTGACATATGCCAACGTTAAGCCAACGATACAGGATAATATTAAAAAAAATTTCAAAATTATTATAGGTCAATGTTGAAAGTTTTACAAAAATAACTTGAGAAAATTTTGAAAATGTTACAAATTTGTATTCGAATTCGGTTAAAAACATTTCTTTCTTGAAAACTGTCAACAATTTTAGAAATCTAGCTGTACTCAAAAACAGTTGAGAATTTTTAAAACTTGTGCTGAGAAGTGTTGGACATCTTGTAAATTTGTATTAACAAAAAAGTTTTAAAATGTTGCAAATTTTTGCTTGGAAAACGTGTAAAATTTTGCAAAATCTGGCAAAATTTTTTCCTCTGAAACTGTTGAAAATATTGCAAATTTGTCCTCGGAAACTGTTGAAAATATTTCAAATTTGTCCTCGGAAACTGTTGAAAATATTGCAAATTTGTCCTCGGTAGCTGTTAAAAATAGGGTAAATTTGTCCTCGGAAACTGTTGAAAATTTTCAAAATCTGTACTGAAAAAGAGTTACAAATTTTTCAAACTTGTGTTGGAAAAAGTTGTAATTCTTGCAAATTTGTACTTTGAAAACGTCGAGAAATTTACAAATTTGTCCAGGGAAACTGTTGAAAATTTTGCTGATTTGTCCCGCGAAAATGTGGAAAATATTGCAAATTTGTACTTGGACAATTTTAAAAAATTTGCAAACGTAGAACCATGACAACATTAATACGTTGAATTTCCTTGACTTTTTCAGGGTTTATTTATTAAAATGAAAGATTTTAAAAATTACAGAAGTTGTTTAGAAAACGGAAGATTTAGTAATTACGTGATTAACTTAAACAAGTGACTATTTTTCGCTGCTTGGCGCAGAGTGATATAATTGGTGTACATAAATAAGAGTCTACGAAAATCACAATACATTGTACATGTATATCAAGTTTTTGAACTGAAAAATGTGAATTTCGTTAAAGAAAAAAAATGCATGGCTTTTGATCTTATTGTACCGCAAATAGTCCATGGAAGGCTCGAAAGGCACTAATTGCATGCCTGGAAGATGGCGGGGTTCTCTTAATTTTGTCGCATTAATAGATTATTTAAATTGGAGATTATATTTATAGAAATTTGGCCAAAGAATCCATCAAAAAACATGTGATGGAACTGAAGTTCTGTCCATTGCAACTGCATGCTTTTTCGTTATCTTATGCTTCTTGAATACCACTCACTGCAAAATTAGCTATTAAATGTATGCAAACAAAAATATTGATTTCATGGCTGTATAGGGCGCAGTTTTGTTTATATTCTATTAGAAAGGTTTCTTTGACACGCCACGTCCATCAGTGACAAAAATGCGCTAAAAATGGTTTCTGATGTAGCGTCCCATGAGCCTAGTACACACTAGGCATAAACCATAAACACAAAAACTAAAAGCCAAAAACCATAAAAATTACTCGAAAAGTTGATAAAAAAATGTAGTTGCAAACTTTTTGAGAAATCTTTTAAACCAAAATCCTGGTTTGGTTTAAAACCAGGATGGTCGGTAAGTTGAAAGGAAAAGATAGTTTCTACATAAACGTTTTGGCGATGGCGCTGCTATAAATGTTGCTGTCGTCTGCACGATATCTATATCAAGCAGACGACAGTGTATTGAAGCCTACGTTTATGTATACTTAGACAAATATTAAAAGCCATAAAACAGAAAATAATTGAATTAACAATACTAATGCACCTATACTAACAAGTTGGTGTGTTAATTTTTTTCCTATCTCTTACAAATTTCAGGACGCTTTAAAAAAATGATTGGCTACCTAAACTGAAGCTGAATAATGGTATTGTATGAAAAATTAATGGAATTTTACGTGATAAAAGCCAAACTTACAGCTGTTGAGTTTAATAGAGAGAGAAATCACCGAACTTGTGGCGGCATTTGCGGTCGTTTTGTAATTTGTTTTTGCAAAATTTCCCATGTTTTCGTTAGTACAAATTTACAAAACTTTCCATAAATTTGAAAAATTTTCAACAGTTTCCGTGTACAAATTTGCAAAATTTTCGACTGTTTTCGAGAATAGATTTGTAAAATTTTCAACAGTTTCCGAGTACAGATTTGTACAATTTTCAAGTTTTCGAGAACAAATTGGGAAAATTCTCAACAGTTTTGGAAATTTACGTTTTCCGAGTACCAATTGGCACAACTTTCAACATTTTTCAAAACTGACATTAGAAAATTTTGAAAATTATCGATGCAAAACACGATTTGCAAAATTTAGGGATAAGATCTTCATGTGTCAATTTTGTCTCTGGCCAGGGAAATTTGTTTAAAAGCCTTGAAAAGTCAGGGAAGTTGAACATGAAATTTCTAGGCAACCCTAATGGAATCCAATTTTCTTTTAATGTTCCCACGTTCATGTCTACATGTTATGTTCGGAGATACGATGTAGGCCTACGTAATGAGAAACTATGCATTTAGAGGTACATGTAGTTTAATAGAGGAAATTTTACTACTCTCTAGTTCTCTTATTTCAATAAGTCAATAGACTTCATAGCATATTCAACGAAGTCAGGTAGATGAGTAACAGGCAATAAACCCTTTACAAAAACCTACTGAATAAGCTTATGTTGGCCTACGTGTTCTAGTTTTGACTTTAAAATCACTTGCAGCAAACGATAACCTCACTGGAGGCGGCTGCACCTGTTGTTGTTGAAAAATCCATTGTCTATTTTTATAATGTTCCGTCTTTATTCCATTAAACTTTGTTTATCACGCCACATGTCCCGAAATACATCGCGTATCTCGTTTATATGCACTTTTTTTTAAAAGAGTTTAAGCTGATTTGAATTGTTTGAAGCCACCAAACTTTGCAAAGCTGAAAGAACGGCACTCGCTGATGGCGCCATCTGTAATAGCTACAGCCCCCTGTTAGTAAAATCCATTTCTAAAACGTACATTATAGTCTCGTTGACCTCTTAATAGAACCATTATACTGCCACATACTGTACAATAATTACCTACGATGACGAAGACAGCATCCTCAGCCATGTTTATTATAGGATTACCGCCAGTTCATGAAATCTACATGGTTTTTAAACAAATTTCCCTGACCAACGACGTAATTGACATATGCCAATGCTATCCACGATTTCGTAAATCATTTTTTGCATCGATATTTTGCAAAATTAGCATGAAAAGTTTTTGAAAATTTTACGTATTTGTATTCGGAAAAATTTGAAATTTGTGCAAATTTGTACTCGGGGAAAGGCTGTAAGTTTTGAAAATTTTTACTCTGAAAAGATTGAGAATTTTGCCAATTTGTCCTCAGAATCTGTTAACATTTAAATAATTTCTACTCGGAAACTGTCCAAAATTGTACGCATTTATACTCGAAAACAATTGAGAATTTTGCAAATTTGTGCTTAACTTTTTTTTAAGTTTCCGAATGGGCTCCGAGCTAACCACGTACATGTAGAAGCATAAATTTTGGATTATGACAACATTAATACATTGAATTTCCCTGACTTTCCCTCAAAATAATTCCCTGACTTTTCAAGGTGTGAGGGAACTGTAGAATCGAAGTCTTCATTTTTCTGTAAAAATACCAACTTTTCAAATAAAAAAAAGCACCTCAGACGCTCCAGAACTCAACTCTCAGTGAAAATGTGGTCTTTCAAAAAGCCTATTTAAAAACCTTATATCGAATTCTCTGCAAAGAGTAACAAGGACTACCTAAGTCCTGGATATTCGGACTAAAGTCACTAAACGTAGCAAAATTGAAACAAAAATAATAAAAGTGGCAAATTTTAGGTTAACTATTGAATATCTTTCACAAACCTTTTGTTCCGGCGTCATTTTCTGCAATTCTCGTCTAATATACATGTACAATGTAGCTGAGAAGAAAACGACCTAAATAGGGTACATATAATTTTATAATCTGTATTTTCGAATATAAAACTGCTGATGGACTAAAAGTAGCCAAAACATAATACCGATGATGGAAAATGGTTTCCATTCGCGTGGTTTACGATGGTGTTTGTTAAAAGACTGGAAATCCAACTTCCACCTTCGGACCTTTATTTAGGTTAAAGCTGAGGGGATATTTATAATAATTCCGATGAAGTCAAGAGAACTGGGAATGAATGGGGCCATCTTGCTTGTTCCTTTTCACAAACTTTTCTGGTTTGCACCTTCTTCGAATGATGCAATCCATTTATCACGAAATGAATTCATTTGCATCACCAGTATGACGCAGCCAAATTCACACGAAAACAATAATTGCTTGATAGCTCACCCCATTTCGGATTGGTTCTCTAAATATAGTTTAATGACAGTATTTAGCATGCACACCTGTTTGGTTGCAGGAAGATATAAAAAGTTACTTTTGAAAAACGATGCATTGTCTGGTTAGAACCGGTCAAGCTGTCTCGTTTTTACCGTAATCGTTCCTTGTCCAAGTCAACTTGAAACGAACAAGAAGCAGGGTTTCGCGGATCCCTGATCAATTACCATGTAAAAATTGACGCATGCCCGTGTTATCCACTATTTGGCAAAATTAACATGATTTTTTTTTTCAATTTTACAAATTTGTATTCGGGAAATGCAGAAAGTTTGGCAGATTTATATTCAGAAACTTTTGAAAACTTTGCAAATTTATACTCGGAAAACATGGGAAAGTTTGCAAATTTGTCTTAGAAAAAATTGAAATTTAAGGATCGGAATAAGTGAAAAAAAATAGTAATTACATGTATATCCTCGGAAAAAGTGGAATGTTTTTTGAAGTTTACATGTATCTTCGAAATATTTAAAAATTTTGCAAATGTGTCCTCGGTAAATTTTTTTAAGAAATTGCTAATTTATCTTCGTAAACTGTTGATAATTGTGCCGATCTGTCCTTTGAAATTGGTGACAATTTTGCAAATTTGTCCTTGAAAACTGTTAAAATTTTTGTCAATTTGTACTGGAAATTTTTTAAAAAGTTGGCAAATGGGCCCTGAGCTAACCACGTGGAAACATTAATTTTGGATGGTGACAAAATTAATACGGTGAAATTCATAGACTTTTCCAGACATCTTCAGGTCCCCTGAATTTTCCAGGCTTTCCAGGTCTGGTGGAATCCTGAGTACATTACTGCGTTAAAATGGCTACTTTAGATTTTTTGAAAATAAACATCCGATTCCGGGTATTTCTTGATTTCTGATAACATCTTCATCATTTCATAGCATAGAAGCTCTTTTAAAATTCGTTTAGTTTTACACTTCAATGATCGATCGGTATAAAGATTCTCCAAAATACCTAAAAAAAGTGAAATTATATTTAATACTACACTTATATTGAACACTTTTGACACATGCACAAACACATAGACAAACCGAAAAAGCCTGAAATCGATGAGAAAATAACGTATCTTAGAAGCAAGATAGAAACATGGACAGGTTATTTTCAGGTAGTTGGCCCTTACAAGCTTAGCTGCCAGTGTCACGAGTAAACTGCGGTAGTAAATGTCGAGTAATCAAGATTTGCATTCATAAAGCATAGGACCTGGGCGGCCTTGGGCAGTATATTGGTCAAATTGTGAATTTCACGGCAGATTATCCAGGTCCTCCATATAACGTCCTGCAAAGACTAAAACTGGTTTTGGTCTCTGCAAGACGTTGACAGTGATCTGTACAATCGTTCATCAGGAGGACATCTTCATTTTTCTTGGGCACACCCGAAGGACCAGTCAAAGAGCTATAAGAATATTCGTTATACAAATGTACAAGGTGTCTACAAAGTTCAAAAAAGATTTCATCAAGTTGGCCTACTTGTGATGAAAATGCCATCCGCGCAGATTTTCAATCGTTTTATGCCATGAAAAAATATTTATTCTTGGGCCCGAGTATATCGTGGTCATTGGTGGCTCGAGGTAAATGTCCGATCGAAGCACCTCCTATCCAAAACTGACTAAAAACTTGTCTTCGCGCGTTTTTTGAAACATTTTCAGTGTGGCCAGACATTGCGCTGCATAGCGTTAATTTGAAGTCTGCAGGTTCGAAGTATATTTTTTTGAATGGTCCAGATATAAAATTACTGGTGATTAGGCTTTTCTGAAATTTCAGGTCTGTAAAATATGAGGCACGTATGTATACATAGGGTCCCCCAGAAATTTTCATATTCAACTTCACTGACTTTTCCTTTCCAGGTTTTTACACAATGTTCATATTCAACTTCAAAACTGAATATTTCAATGTTATCCACGATTTTGCAAATCGTGCTTTGCATCGATAATATGCGACAATTTCAAAATTAACACAAACAATTTTTGCAAAATTAGCATGCCATTTTTTGAAAAGGTTTAAAAATTTGTATTGCAAATACGTCGAAAGTTGTGCAAATTTGTAGGCCTACTCGGACAAGGTTGTAAATTTTTCAAATTTCTATTATGCGAAGTTTGAACATTTTGAAAATTTTTACTCGGAAACTGTTTAAAATTTATCCTCGGAATAGGTTAATTTTTTTCTAAACATGACCTCGAAAACTGTCGAAATTTTTTACAAATTTGTCCTCGGAAACTTTTGAACATTTTTCAAAAAAAAAATTGAAAACGGGCCCTATAAGCTTACCACGTAGAAGCATTAATTGTGGATTGTGACAACATTAATACGTGGAATTTCCCGGACGTTTTCAAAATAAGTAATTCTTCCCTGACTTTTCCAGACATTTTCAAATTCCCTGACTTCTACATGTCTGGGGGAACACTGGTACAGCTAGTTAAAAATTGGCTTATGTCTCCATATTAGAATCTCTCCGACTTCCCAGGAGCAATACATGCAACTGGCCTCTTCCTTTCTACTAATATCCTACCGGATGTACGAATTGTTGCTTCGGCTGTTAATACATCCTTATGAGATCATAAATTACTTTCTAATTGGACAAATTGAACATTGCACTTGTACGTCGCGTCAGTTCAAGTGGCTTACGTTTCGGTAGAGCGCTGTTCTAGGTACAAAAACGGATTCTGGTCAATACCCGAAAGAATACAATTTTCAACGCTATAGTTCTATTTTAATGGCCGTCACACACGTGGCAATTTATATCGCGAAATTTGTTTCCAGATATATTGTTGCTTGACATTTCCCCGTGTTGGGAAAAATTTCCTTCGCAAACAAATTTCCAGAATAGAAAACGATCCTATATTCTGAGCAATTTATTTCTGGAAAGAAACTGACGTCTTAGGTTTTACAGTCACGCATAAAGGTGTTTTTTCTGTTGGATAGAAAATCAGGAAAGACAGACGTACGTCATAGGATGGAATAAAAGCATTGCTTTCAAGTTCGTTTACCCTTATTTCCCTTTGAAACAGCGCTGCTAGATATTCTGAAAGTTTCGCTCCATGAGTGCAGCAACAAGACATTGTTTCAGTTGAAATAACTTTCCAGCAATTTATTCACAGACCTAACTTTCCTCGTTTGCGACGGCCTTTGCAAAAGAAACGTTTGTTAAAAAATATGCACTACATCTGTAAAAAACTCTCCCAATAGAAAAATTCGTTTCGTTGAACAGGTAATTTTTTGAGCTGTCAATGTTCCAGTTAATCTCTTTTGAAAATTAAATAGCACGATCGAATAAAAACGATACATTTTGAATTGGTCATCATCTAAACTGGATCATTTTCAGTCTTTTTTTAAAAAACTGAAAATGATCAATTCTCATGGAATCATTTCCCATGCATTTGTGAAGGAAGTTTATTTTTTTGTTGTTCTAAATTGTTCCAATGTGCCAGGCTGGACTGGCTTTAAACTTTTAAAAATGTTTAGTATCGAGGTGTAAAAATAAGTTTATATTCTTTTAAAAAAAACTGTTTAGTATCGAGGGCATAGTCAATGACCGAGGAGGAACATTGGGGGGCCACGACCCCACAACAACTGAGGCACATATTAAAATGTTAAAAAAAAAACATACACGGATGGCATTTTCGATGGGGGGTAAGACAAGCCCAAAAAAGACGACTCAGATCATTATGACAAAAGTCACCGTACTTGAAAACTGCGAATGGCACGTAAAATATCGAAGTAGGAAGGGGTTTGGGGCATGGGGTCATGTGTATAAATTAGGCGTGCGAGATGTCCTCTCGCCGAATCTCGTTGTCACGAGCAACATAACGTTGTCGCGTTGGTCCCGAGGGTAGTCTGGATGGCTTTTTGGTCCAACTGTGCTTCGGAAGTCCGTGCAGCTTGGCGTAGTATTTGTAGTTCTGGTGCAAAATGAAAGTGAGGTTCTCGTCGCCCCCCGTTGGTCCAACAGTGTATCTTGGGGGCAACTTGGCGTCCACGCTCTCGGCTAATTGCATATCGTAAATATTGATGGTGTAATTCACCTTTAAATCGTGAGGCACTTTTCCCAACGCCTTGACCAGAGTGCCAGTCAGGTAGGCGTCGTTCATCCAATACGGCTTCACCTTCAGGGCCGCTAGGTCAAGGGCGTAGGCCATGTGTGGCGTCAACATGTACATCCAACCCTGGCAATAGGGGTCGTAGGTGTCCGAAGAATGTTCGTCCTTGCTCACCTCATAGCGGCCCGTCCGCAGAACGGGCGTGTCCACCATCATCTGGAAGCAGCCCACGAAGTCCGCCGCCTGGCCGAAGTTCTCCTCCAGGGCGTCGATGAGCCCGTAGATGTCCAAGCTGACGTCATCGTCGGCCCTCATTACGTACTTGGCCTGGGTGCAGTGCTGCCACACCCAGCGCAGCCCCATCAGGTCCCTGAGGGTGACGTTGCGGTACGAGTCCCGGAAGTTGCCCTGGATGATGTCTCTGTAGGTCAGGCTCTCCTCCTCGATCTGGAACTGTTGGTCGGCGTTCTCGATGTGACCGAAGGTGAAGACCAGTTTGAAGGGGAAACCGGATATCCGAGGGTTGCCCCACGTGCTACGGATCACATGGCGCAGGGTGGTGTGGGTGGGGTGCGAGCCCACCAGGATGACCATGTAGACGTCGTTGGTGCCGCAAATGTCCCGATTGATCCGGTAACGGAAGTCGGCCATGTCCCCCAGAGGACACGGGGAAGGCGAGGGCGGCCACTTACGCCCCCTGTGGCGGTAGTACAGGTGGCAGGTGTAGTTCTGCTCGTACAGACTGGACACGATCTCGCGCAAGTCCACCGTGGCGTTGCTCTCGCTCAGCTTGACCTGCGCTTCCGGGATGCCCGTCAGCGAGTACAGAGCCAGGAAGAAGAAGGTGGCCACCACCAGGAATAACACACCTCGAATGGTGGCGTGGAACGCCATGGCCTCCCCTGTGGCACGGCGGCGCGAAGTTTAGAAAACTGAAAGAAAAAATTATGGACATTAGTCATTTTTTCAAAACAACTCGGTACAACCCATATCCTGAAGCCATCGAATGTTGACCAGGCAAGAATTGCACATACTTCCTCAAGAAATTGGAACCGAGCTCAAGAATGTGAGAAAATCGCTGAAGTTGTTGATGGATCGTATGGCTATACTATATATGCAGCCATTTTCACACATTCTTTTAGCGAACTGTAAGCCTACACGTTCATTAATACTGTCATGACCTTCGAAAAGTGACATTAAGAATGATCGTGCTAGGCGAAAAAATGTGGAGTAATGGCCAGTAATGAAGAAAAGTCGGATTTTGGCATCATTACTGGGGCGTGATTTGAGGAATACCGCCATTAATAATAACTATACAGATTGTGCGCATCATTAATCCTGTCATTAGTATAAACATGAAGGTTTCCTCCATTATATAGACAACACTGTTATTTAAATTTCCAGAGCCAGTACATTCCTGCATCGAATTTTCAATTTGCGCCACTACGTGCATGCGCATGTGCAGAACGATTGCGACAACTCGTCATTACTTTACAATAATACTTTACATAATACTTTACAATTACATTACTAAGCAAAAATAGTCATTTCAAATGATTGCATAAGGTTGACCTGTAATGAAAGCGATTGATGCAAAAATGTTGGAGTTGAGCGCGCGTGTTCAGTTTCCTGTTATGCGGTAATGACTGTTGATCACTGTTCAACCATGTCATGAGAGGTTGAATTACCTTAGAAGCCAGCATTTTCAACTTTACATTTGTATCAATTCTTGATACAAATAACTTCCAATTTGCGCTACTACACGCATGCGCATGCGCAGAGTGCTTGTGGAAAGTAGTCATTTCAAATCATCGAGAAAGGTTGAAAGCGAATGATGCAACATTATTTTAGGCAATGTCATTAGTAATGACGGTGTAAGTTCCCTTTAGAAACGCGTATCTGCATAGGATATAGAAATGACTTTTCGCACTCATGCTGCGCACGCGCGTGCACATATTGGAGCAGATTGGAAATTATTTGTATCTATAATTGATGCAAACAAAGTTGAAAATGCAGACTCTCGCGCCGCCACATCGGTCCACTGACAAGTTCTGTTAGTACTTCAGAAGATGGACGATCTTGTGGAAAGCAAGAGAAATTATATACTTGTGGGCTGATGATGATTCCTCACGTTACCGAGTACATGTACAGACAAGGAGAAATACTGTAGTTAAGTTTATTTGATGGCATAACAACGCACGGAAAATGATCATCCGGGTTAGGATATTCCTCGAGGACATGGGAGGCTCACTTGGGCTTGCAGAGGTTTGCCAGTTCAGTTTATGTATCGATCAACATCCATTAGTGAGAAATTCAATGAAATAACCAGGGTAGCGGAACGAGAAATATGAAATGGCAAATTGAGGTCAAAACGATCTATGGACCCCGGGCAACACGCACGTTCCCATTGCTACATTGACTTGTAGCCAATAACGAGCGTTGTAAATTATGAATGAGTAAACAATGCTACATGTACTACATTACTCTAAAACTTCTGCGTAACGAGAAAAGTTTCGTTGAGTTGAATTTCATTGCATGTTATTAATTTTTCATGTAGATTCGAGCGAATGATCGTACCAACATTAGGAATACTTGGATAAAGTATTGCGAATCGTATTTTGGCCACCATGAAGTCACGTGGGAAAAATCTACAATCTCGTTGGTTTAAAAAAAATCACTCGAGGTTATTGGTGTTTTTTAAATGATTGAATACATTGTACATTCGTTTTACACGAATGATTTCACAATGTGTTAAGCTTCTGTCTGAGTACCCATATTATTACGTTCTTTGCTTGAATGTGCAGTCGACTCGCTGTTAGGGATCCTAAAAAGTTCTTAAAAATAGAAGACACCTAAATTTGAATGGTATTAAAAACAAAAAAAATGCAATTCCTTTAGAGTATAATATTATGTTTGAGTTGCCAAAAATATCACTAACAACAACAACCATTTTTCTAGCCATTTGGGGAAATTTTCCGTTCCTGTAGAACATGTACACTAGAATTATATACACAGGGTGGCCACAAAATTTTCAATTTCCCTGACAAAAATCCAAAATTCCCTGACCAAAACTTACTCGTTAATGCATATCAATTTTTTTGTCATAATGAAAAATAACAATTACAATGAGAAGCTTGGCAAAACACTAGATTTTGTTACAGGTCTAACTGAAGAGGATTGTGGATGGAGCTGCTAGCAGACTTGAGTGCAGAGATAGCATTTTGCTTTTATTTGGGACAATTTTCCTGACCATTCACAAATTTCCCTGACTTTTCCCTGACCTGTGGCCACCCTGTTTTTTTTTCAAAATGTAATCGTCAATGCATTTTAATAACACAAAATATATTTTAAATTACATTACAATGTTCCAACCTATACAGTGTACATACTTTCAAATTCATTTCTTTTCAATGTGGGCTTTAACTAGTGATGAAACGTTGAAAATTAGAATTACATGTACTTTGGCATCAAACATCTGAGAGCTTCAAACAAATTCGAAACAAAAATGTTCGTAAACTCGGCGACAATCAAAAATGTGACCATATAGCTGTTTCCGAACTAGTTTCACAAACATTATTTTCATAACTTTGTTTCCACGAACAACTGGAAAACAATTAGCAACAAAGTTCATCTATATGTTTCCACCTCGCAGTGTGGACGTACAATGTAGTAGAGTTGTCTACCCAGCAAGAAGAAGTAAACAAGATGCATAGTGCAATTAGTGCATAGTTGCGCTGGACAGATTGTCCGGTATGCCACAGATTGTCCACTTTGTTGTTTTAAACAACATTCGGATTGCATAATTCTGCCATTTTTTCGAGAAAACGAATGCTTCATGTCAAGACAAATTCCTCGCATCGGCATCTTTTTCTTCTTCTCTACGATGCAAATTTCAAACCTTGCCGTGCAGGTTTTCACTAACGGTTGTGGATCTTGATGGCTCGTCAAGCTTTCTCAGAAAGTAAACACAAGTCCCAGGTGTTTAAAGACTGGCAAGAACAAAAATTAAACATGCGTTGCGTGTGTCAAGGTTAGCGTGGTTTCACATTGAAAACTAGACTCCTGCAGAGATTTCAACGAGGACCTCGAACCAGGGGTGCCTCCCCAGGCAAGCCATGAACCTTGAATGCTCGAAAGATGCACCTAAACACTGCACCAATCGTCGCTCAAGTGCGAGGACAATTAGCAAGTGCTAAACGCGCCGTGACATCAGCTGTTAGCATCTTAGCAACAATGTACTAAAACAACACGAGTGCTAAGTTGCACGATCCAGAGTTGAAACGTCCACCGACGTTTAATGGAGCCAACCAAAAGCAGTTTGTTCGAGTATTGCAAGAGCGCGTTACATAAACTGGACTCAGATCTTCCAAATTAATCGCCAACGAGGCAACCATCGCTATCTCGTAGCACGATTCCTCACCATTTTTGGAACAATCTAACAACGTCATTACTCTCGTCACTGTCTCGACCTCGAGATCGATCTCAAGACTACAATCGCGAGCTGTGACGAAAACATTACTCGTATCACTTTCTCGAACGTGAGATCGATCTCAAGAGTATAATCCCGTCGAGCCGTAACGAAAACATTGCTCGAATCAATGTCTCGATGTCAGATCGATCTCAACGAAGACATTAACCGTACCACGTCTTGCACTCGAGATAGATTTCATGACTACAATCACGAGCCGTGACGACAACTACCGGTATCACGTACTTGAATATGAGATCGCTCTCAAGTACTGGCCTAAGTGCGGATAAAGCCGCCATAATAAGATTACTACTGAAACGATTAAATTTCGTAAGCAGTGGCCAAATCACGTGGTCGCAGCGACACGCAGACTCGAAGGACGATTCGCGAGCTGAGTCATTGCTCAATCCGTTTCCGAAATCCCTATACGGTGCCAACTCCCAAATTGGCAAAGTTTCAGAAATTAAATTCGGAAGAAACGAAAAAAGATGGCCGCAAGCAGCTACTGTTTTGGCACGAAGAACACGATGAGTGGCCACCGATGTTGTTGACTCGAGGTAACTGCACAGAGGTACAGTCCGCATGAATGAAGCGCCGTTGTCAGTACGTAGTAAGGAAAATAACAATGGAATATTTTCCATCGGAAGCTTAGTAATTTCCGATTTCTGCTCAAACAGAAAACAGGAAACCTTCCTAGCGCCTAAGTAATTATCCCATTTCCAGTTTGCTCAAACTGCACCTAAAATGCATCAACATGACAAGTTGCCCCTGAAATTCAACAACATGACATACCAGTACTGTATGTTGTAAATATCTGACAATTCCAGATCTTCCAAATGCCAATGGCAATTCCAAATCTTCCAAATGCGGCGGTGAAATGCCAATGGCAATTTGGAAATTTGCAAATCTCTCCAATTTCTCTGACAATTCCTGGTCTTGCCAATAGTTAACCCTTACAATACCAGGTCTTTCCGAAAACATTGACAATTCCAAATCTTTCCGAAAAAACACTCACCATTCCAGATATTTCAAATTTTTCTGACAATTACCACATTCTCTAATTTCCCTGACAGTTCCTGGTCTTGCCAATAACACCGCCAATATCAGCTCTTTTGAATTTCCCTGACAATTCCAGGTCTTAGGGTGAACCACGCCCACTTATGCTAAAAACTTGATGTTTACCAAGTTTAAAATCCTCTTGATTTCAAGGGACCAAGCTCTGCATCCCAGAATCCTGGATCACTGGCAGACATCTCGGATGCCACCCCGAGGGCGCCTTAATATTTTGAAAACACCTAAAACCTCGAAAACAACGTCCTGAAGAGTGCTTCCAGACCGGATTAAGGGCCCCCGCTGGTTCCTGCGAGTCATCGTCCGCTGTACTCACCCTTGAATCCGGGCGTGAAGGGCTTGATCTCCGGCGGAATGTTGCGGTAGAAGTTGAGCTCTCTCACGATGAGCGGCTTGCAGATGGTCGCCGAGTCGAGCAGGAGCATACGCGTGTGGCCGCCCACTTGGTGGACAAACGGCTGCAGCGTGACCGAGGGATCCTCCACCCCATTCCCTTCGGCCATATCCTCGAGGGCCCTCGTGTACACCATGACACCACAGCGGCAGCCAAAGGAACCTAGATGGCGGCTGGGGGCGAGAGGCTGCTGGGAGCCAGAGGCCGATGCTACCTGCAATGACAAAAGAAAGCAAATCTTGAGTGAGAGCTCGAGTACAGCAAAAGATGTCCGATGGAACGCATGTTTGGGCATGGTTTGTGCTCACTTTGCTTTTTGTGGATTTTTAACTTTGACCAATATGCTGGGACTTTGCTGGGAAAGTCCAGAGCCGACCTGCTCAACCGCTCAGCCGCGCAACGTCTTGCGGAGTGCGAGGCCAAGCGGCGTGCTCAGCGCCAAGAGGTCCTTCCGCGACACCCTTCGCTCTCGATGCTCATTGGCCAATTCTTATTATCTAACGCTCAGTTGTTATTATCATCGGTGACGAGCTGAACAAACGTATGAGCAACCGATTAAGCAATTTGGGGGAGGGGGCGAAGCGAAACTGAAATTAATAAAATTGGCCACAAACGCCTTCGGGGAATTCGAGCAATGGTAAAATTTTGAAGAAGAAAAAATTTGGGAAACGTATTCAAACCGGCTAAGTGCAACCGTCGGAAGCGTCGTAGTTCGCATCACGGCGCCGTTTCTGTACTAATGGGTCCTCAGATAAAGCGTTGCCAAACGCTGCAAATTGGTTTAAAATATACAAGGTTATCGATGTTTACAATCAAACGCGGCTCACGGCTGCCAAAGTGCGAATCGCAAAGTTGTCCGAGTAAATGCACCTACCATATAGTCTATACAAGTGCATTTTAACGATAAGCTAAACAGTGCATATAGACTGTATTGAGTCAAGTGAAACGAGCTCTATCTTCAGGTGAAAACGACACGTCTTAGTGAAGAATAGTCTGGACTAAATGCTAATAGGTCTTCATGGAAGATCATTAAAAATGCGATTTTAAACCTAGTTTCATCTCAAAATCAAACTTTTGTGAGCTGTGTCACTTCTGAAGTGGAGGTGCGATACGCAAAATGCATACTCTTTTTCTATAAACTGCCATTTGGGCACTGCTTTTCCGCACATATTCTGCTCGCAGAAAAAACCCACAGACATCTTAATTGCCAAAACAAAAACGCGCACTTTAATGTAATGCACATACTTTCAGAACTGAACTGAAAGATTTTCGTTCCGCGACACTAGGTGGCGCAGTAAAAACTCAATATTCCGTGTAAGCTTACAACCGAGAAACCCTACAAACTCTGTTCCGTGACACGCGCGCGCCCCTGTCGCATGCTGTCCACAAACATAACAAAATGGCGGCGGTTGAGCTCAACTTCAAGAACATATTTATTCGGAATTCTTGAAATCAAAGCGTCCTTCCTGCTCGATCATATGTATCTGCAGCCGATAAACAATGCTTAACAAAAGCTCCAACACGATATACCGAACACATTTGCGTCAATCGGTTGATAAGATTTGCAACAAGGTCGATCGCCCTCTGCACCTTGGACAACCAGCACCAGCAAAAATCAGATGTTCACACCTTACACCCACAATGGTTTGCCGAAATCAAATTAAGGGCTCCTGAATAAGAATCGAGCTTCCAGATCCGCTGCCATGCACGCCATTTTGACACAGTGTTTAAGAACGTAACTTGATTGGTGCATGTTTACTGATCACCAAACACCAAAGATGTGACCCATAAAACCGAAAAGAAGAATTAAACAAGATGTATAGTGCAATTTCCGAACTCAAACAGCATATATATTTCTTGCAGATACACAAAATGCAAAGAGCTCCAAAAAGTACATCAAAGCAGCGCGATCTCAGAACACTGAGGTCACAACGTAATGGAAGTGGTGAGTTTCGGATCGATTTCAAGGCAGTAGAGGAAAAAACAGAAGATAGGATCAACGATTCATCCCTCGCGCCATCCTCACCAAAAGTGTTCACAATAGCACTGTCGACTGTCAGCTAGTGCTGAGAATGGAGAGTTTCAGATCACAGAAAACCAGAAAAGGAATTCCAAAACTCATCACAAGCACCGCTCATAACACATAAAATATGCAGTATTTGCAGCGTGCTGAGCATGGTGAGTTTCAGATCACACCTCAATGCAACTATCACAACCATCGCTCCTGGAACATCCGCTCACTAGCTCAACATCCTCTCACCCAGCACTTGCAGCGGGTTGAGCAATGAACATGGTGAGTCTCAGATCACACCACATCAGATGCAAGGAAACCAGAACAAGCTATACATCCAGAACTCATCACAAGCACCGCTCCAAACGCATTTATTTCTGCAGCATTTGCAGAGTGCTGAGCATGGTGAGTTTTAGATCACACCTCAACGCGATGCAACGCAACCAGATCAAACGTTCCAAAACACTCACCGCTACAGTTCAAGACAGAGCCTGCAAGAATGGGCAGTAGGTTCCGCGTTGCAGCCCACTTCCGCTGCAAAAAAGCTTCAGTATGGCTCGATCTGGAGGAGGAAGAGATCCAGAGGTGCTGCTCAACGGCTGGAAACGATGAAAGTGTTCCGGCACGCGTTCCAGAACGCCGTATCGAGGGCAGCCGGGGCTCGTACCTTCTAGGTCATCCAGGCATTTCACAAAATGTAGGCCTGCGCGCTTTTCTTCGCAATTGTCTCAGCGGTATTGATTGGAAGCGCCGTAACAGAAGCAGCCATCGAGAGGCGACCCGAGGTAATTTACGCGCATTTTCGGCTCAGTGGCTGCGTGGGACGGACAAGGGGGTGCCGCCGAGCACCTGCGCTGACCAGTGACCAGTGACCACTAGACCACAGTGACAGCTCGTGCGTTTCGGTGCGGCTGTTGGCGAGCGATCAAAAATCAGGTCAGACATTGTCAACCCAGTTTCAGGTGCGTCGAAACTGGGTAATAAAGCTGGATGAAATCTGCAATTTCCCGGGGAAAACGACCGTGGGATCCCCTCGGGGATCTCTGGAGGCCCCACTATGCGCGCGGTGGAGGAGTTGCCGTTCCGCAGCAATCTAGATTCGTGCGAAACTGATTTCAGGGCTCCATTTCAGACTGATTCAGGCCATTGGAATTTTACCATTGCGAATAACACCGCCAGGTTCCTCCAGAAAGGACATTTTCAAATCCAATGACTTTTCCAGTTTGCTTTTTCAAAATTCCCTAACTACCCCGGCCACTGCAAATGAAAAAATATGACAGTGTACTGTACATGTACCTGTTAGCCAAGGTAAAGAAACCTGCCATTATACATGTACATGTATAAAGTTTATAAACAATAGAAAGAACGAGTCTTCTTAAAAGAACAACACGTTTACGGTATACAGTAGATTAGCTTGTTGTAGTCATGACAATTTCATTATCGATTACTGTACTTCCAAAGAAGTCAGTTCAATTCCAAGCTTAATTTTCGTAGTTTCTCCTGGCGATGGGTAAGGGCACGGTAAAAAATTTTCAGTAAGAATGTTACTTACCGACCACTAGCGCCAACCAGCGGGCTAACAAGTCCTCGTTTAAAACGCATTAGGACATGTTAGCCCGCTGGTTGACGCTAGTGGTCGGTAAGTGACTTTCTTACTGAAAATTTTTTACCGTGCTTTTACCCTTAGTATAGTATAGTATAGTATTGTATGTCTAAAGCGTATAGGCGTACTATGTGTACTTTTTCATTTATAACACCAAATCTTGCGAAATTAGATTTCTAATTATGTGTAATGGGGATTATTGTTCAAGGTAGGGAAAATTTTCAATCAAATTGTTTTCAGATAATTAAATTTAACGCTTGTGTGCCAATATGACAACTACAACTTATTATACCACGAAAGGATTTTTTCGACCTTTTTGAATTATCCTTATTCACATTCGAGATGTTATGTTTAGTTACGTTATGCATCATGCTTGGTTTTATTCATTGGAAATGTCCTATGAAAATAAATCAACAAATATTGCAACTAACTGCGATTTAATTCTCCCTTGCTTCCTGTAAAATGTTTATGCGCTAACGTGCAAAGAATGTCCTAAGCAATCGAATCGATCAAGAATGTTTATTTTCCAACATTTCAAAATTAAAGCAAGCTAATTTTCGCATAGCGAAAAATCGGGCTAAACATGAGTGTGCTTTGTTTTTTGATCAATGCAGAGTTCGACAGCCAGGCAAACAAACGACGCTATTATTCCACAGGAAAGTAAGAAAAATAGTCCAACAACTTGTTCAATCCCGAACGATGAACTACTGGAATTTTCCAAGCCACTGTCACAAGTAGGTTTACTGCCAGTGCCGTACACTTTGCTCAGACGACGCATTATCCCACCCTCCATGATGCGCAACATTCTAAATGAAAACAAATGAAATCATGTTTACTTCAGCATTGCCCACATAACAGGTTGTTACACACCTACCTTAAGTAAAATATCCTACTGTATGGGAAATCACTACTTGTGGCAAGATACATATAATCTCGGACTAAATCAGTTTTTATGACAGTATAGATGCAGCTGTTATTCATACTCGCGACGATGGTTGTGGTATCGCAAGCAAACACTGTCTTCCCGTGTAACATCTTCTGGATTCCTTCAGGGATACTTGTCAAGCTAAACTCTTCGTTCTGTTTCATTTTCTTGTCCCATAACTGCTTTAATAAACCGGATTGGGCGCGCTAAAATATTCAGAATATACACGTGGGACATTTTGTAGCACTATATATATAACTAGCGGTAATACCCGGCTTTGCCCGGATAAAAATTGTTGCTTGATTTTCTAACCCCTTTTATGCGATCAGGAGTTAGATTTAGCTATCCTTTATCGCCAAAAGATGGCGCCTTATGATCTGACCGCATCCCGGATAGTGGACGGGAAACCTAGCTGTTTGACAGTTTTATGGTCCGGAGAAAATTAGGAAAGATTTATGGCCTTGTTTTTCCCCACGGAGTTTCCGCTCCGGGGGGGAGAGGGAGGGGGGTATGCCGCGAACGGCCAATTGTATATGCCGAGCTGAAGTCCGTCCGTACCTCCGTACGTACCGCCAGCCGCTAGCGTCAACAACAAAATGGCGTCGTTTTCTTCTTTATATATATAGATACTGTTAAGATGTACTTCTCCGTGGCATGGAGAATGATGGAAAAGCAACGAGGAGAAGATTTGGAACATAACAAGGAATATAGCAGCTAGAGCATGGCAAAAGTGTCAGAGGAGGCATAGAAGGGAAGATGTTGTAAGATACCGCATCTTAAAATTCTTTTGCACATGCACAGGATCATGCTTTTGGAGAAGTATAAAGTTGCAAAAGTAATACATGTAGATGATGAAATGCATTACAAAAGGAAGCCATCTGAACAAATCTTAACAAAGCCTTTTCAATTTTTACAACCTTAAAAAACTTCTTCAAAACTTTGTCATTTCATAGCGATTTCTTTCTTACAGTTTCATTATTTCCAACCACGAACATCTTCTGAAGTATGAGCCGCATTCTGTGAGCCATGGGCAGAAAAAGAATGGCAGCGGCATGCAGCAACAATACCAGACCACTACTCAAAGAAACAACTTGTAACCCACGAAAGAAAAAAACATATCTCAATTACTATATTGGAAATGTCAGTATCCATCTTCTAGCGAAATGAGGAACTGTATAATCAATGGAGTCGAGATGTAAAGAAAAAAAACTTATTCAGTGCCTCGAAGGACCACTCGTGGCCGAAGAGCTGACCTAGTGTTCTTGACCTACGAGCGCAGAAGAACCTTTTGTTCGATAAAGTGACCGCAAATGGACACTGACAAACTATATAGCATCGACCTTGTGGAAAACGCTATAATCTTGCCAAATAAATAGAAAAGCTTTCAGATGATCAGGTTAAGCGAGACCCCAAATGATCAATAGCTGCTTGCAGAGAAAATGCCATCTTCACAAATCTTACCCAAAATTCATTTGTCTGAGACAAATTAAATTCACTAATATACAGTATTCAAGATAAGTTCATTAAGAAGAACTCGCTTTAAACGAATTTCTGATAGCACGATCTAATTTCCTTTTACAGTATACGAAAGGACAAGACTTGAAGTATGCCGACTCCGTATCGGTACCTTTGATGCTGAAATGTCCAGAACGAGTGAAGAGTGCCACACGATAAGGGACGATTGAGTGAAGGAAAAATAAAGAACTAAATTTAGTTAACTCAGGTGAGTAAGTGAACGACAGTTGACGCTAGTTCACTTAAATCCGGTTAGAACTATAGTGAACGATGAACTAGTTCAGTAAAGTATGTGTGAGTAACTCACTTAAGTGAACGACGTTCCCGGTCGTGCCCTTCACCTACGCGGCGCTGTGAGCAAAGTATGCGGAGTCGGCATACTGGTCCTTTCGTATACTGTTTCTTCGTCAATAAGACGAATTCCGAATTCGGATAATTACATATTTTTTGGCTGAAACGAATAAATTTTTCGTATTCCCAAGCGTTAAAACGAACTTTAGACTATGAAAAAAAGTAAAGTTATAACGGGGAAATTCCCCACTACAAGTAGCAGCACCCGCCCATTCACATACGTGAGGATTCCATCCAAACTTCGATGGAACTTTAGTTGTTATCGTTGAAGTCATGTGTTCTCTGACTTTTGATAATACGAACTACTTTTTAAACGAACAAAATGTAACGTCGGCCCCTTGAGAATTCGTCTCAACGACGTACGACTGTACATGTATTCACGTTGGAAATTTGTAAAAAAAAAACGAAACTCCCACATTTTTAATTCCTTTCGTTATTTTTAGAAAGAAACAAAATTTTGATAATATTTAATTTTATGCCTAAAAGTATGGTCGAAAAACATCCCACAAAGAATGCTAGAACTTCTAGCATTCTAACTTCTAGAACTTCCGTAATTGCTGGCCAGCACACAATTGCGCAGTTAGCCACCACAAAAAAGATGGTACACTTCAAACAAAAACCAGCAAATCATCCAAACGCTATTCAGCTATACATGTAGGAGGTATACATGCAAGGTGGCTTAGAGGTTGGCATCCTCGTCTTGCATTCGGTAGACTTAGGTTCGATTCCTGGGTCGGCTATCTTCGATTGTGGTTTTCATGGTTTTCCACAATTTCTCCAGGCGAATGCTGAGATAGTTCCTATATTAAATCGTCCATGACCGTCTTCCTTCCCTAATCCCTTCCCACCCTCCTCATTAAAATCCCAAATACGTGAAAATTAATTAAATTGTAATTTTGGGATCAATCATGACCAGACTAATTAGTCTGATTTTAATTGAATGATGATCCCCTCTGCCACATGGTACTATGTACTGACTGCAGAGTAAAGAATAGAATAGAATAATGAGTTAATGCTCAAAGTTGAGTAAACTTTGTTAACTTATATCTTTCGCGTGTTAAATAGTTATATTTCGTATCTATACTTTTTTGAAGACATTGTTTAAAGCGCATTGTATTTATCAGAAAATTGCGAGTTAATAATTTCATTTTTGGTTCAATCGTAAGAGAATGATGTGAAGATAATTAAGTAATCGCAGAGAAACAATAGATAACCCTTCAATTTTTCAAGTGATTCTCAGATTTCGCGTTCAAATTCGCTGAATTTCGGATAAAAGTAATCTAAGTCAAACAATTAAATCAATGATTAAGCTATAAGAGCGGTGACATCTAAACCGTTTAACCATATCGGAAGCTTTAGAAAACTCGCCGAGTTCCGATGACAAGAGAATGTGGGCCCAACTCTGTATTTTTAATGCCGGTTGAATTCAAACTCTTAAGTGCTATTTATATTAAAAGTTGACTGTCACGAGGAGCATGAATTAAGGGTATTCCGCATAAGTGACATTAATAGCACTTCACAAGATTATATCAACCCTCAATTCAGGTGCATTTTTTAAATACAAATTTAAAGCTTTGCTTAATGCGTATATCTTTTTGCACTCTATAATTACTTCCCACTTCGTTTGAAACACAGGCTGAAATTAACAATCCAATCTTAGTATTTAAATATTGCCATCATATACAATTTATCATGTACATACATGTACGTTTTTAATTCGCTACATGTATTGGTTAAACTCTTCAGTTCACGACCGAGCAAATGTGAATTGAAGAGTATAATTATTATCTATACCGACCACTTTAAGATGAGTGCAATTAATCGACACGTATTGGTAAAGTAATTTTATTTTTCTGAGCTAAATGCAAAAAAATATAACAGACGAAAAATTAAAAATGCAGAACTGCACGTGAAGGTCGAAAATTTAAGAGAAATCGCAGAAACTTAAGTGGGATTCGAATGGAGGCTACGAGTCCAACATTGATTTACCCCCTTTTTTGAGCCCCAAAAATGCTCCGACTTATCTACTAGGCCTACTTCTAATCTATGGCACAGGCATACTTGGCATTCGTCCTGAGAAAATGGTATTTAAACGTGTCAGAGAACATGAAATTACAAAAAAAGTTATTCATGAACACTTAAGACACTGCAATTAAACAATAAATCGGTTATACTGTATATACTTATATAGCGATGATGACACAGATTCTCAAACTTCACTGAGCCGTACACTTACATTTTACGAGCATGTTGAGCCATTCACAACATTGTGTTTTCAACCACCCAAAATCCTTGCAGGGATAAGAATGTATGATAAATTATAATTACTTCAATATTTATTTAATTTTTGAAAAATAAAAACTAAAAAACTAAACTAAATACATGTAAATAATGGAAAAACAGTTAAGTTTGTAAACAAAAATTCAAACAAATGTATAATTTATAGCATATCAGAAACAGGTTCTCTATGTTAGCATTGCAAGTATGGGGTTTTTTTACCGCGAAAATCTTGCGTGAGGTCAAATATGCCACAGTGACGGTTGATCATTCTGCAGAACAGATTATAAAGCAAGAACTTTTGCGGAAATCGCCCACGAATGTCGCTTCCACTTATCCAACTTTCCCCAAACATACTGTATACATGTACTTTAAAAAGATTTTTGTCATACTTTCAATGAGCATGTGCATCCTTCATTGGCTGAGTTTAACGTCAACGAAATGAGTTTTGAAGGCAAGAAATTGAACTAATTTAAAGTTTACATACAAAAGTTTTGCTTAATGTGTTACACAAAGCGAGCGTATAGTAAGGTACGGGCGGTGGCGTTAAAGGGATGTACGCATAATGGACAAAATTACCAAATGCAAACTATTAAGTGGTAGTAGCAGCAGCAGCACCTGAACCCAGAATTGATTTCAAGAATTTCTCGTCAGGGTCATCTTTACTATACCGCCTTCTTGTTTTCTTCGAAGGCCACTTCAACCCTCTTCCCCCTTAAACGAGTTAGTTGGGATGGATTTTTAAGCACACAAACTGCTGTTTAATGCCATCCACTTTTAAATAACTGCTTGGAAAACTTGGAAAGTTTGCAGGCAGGCGGCGCTCAGTGAGCTCGTGAATGCCCCCACCAACAGAGCTCAGCGAGTGCACTTTCAGGTTATGTTTCTTTCAACTCACCTGCAGTGGCCTTTTCCACCCAACCCGATTCAATTTTGTGGTTAATCAAAAAACCCTTTTTACATTGTATTAGTCATTTAGAGTTTGCGTTCCATCAAAGTCAGTTCATACCAACGTATACTTTATAAAACTAGCTCGTATCAACGTTCCATTAAAATGCGCACTGTAGTCTTCGCAACAGTTGTTTACTTGTCCATAATGTTTGATTGAAAATAGTAATCAATAGAAGAACAAAAACTCACCTCTATCCATCTACGATGGTTATAGTCCCCCCCATTAACAGAGTTGCCATTGATAACGGTCACTGCAATGCCATCGATGATGGTCAGTTGCATCAAAGTTAGATAAATGCACGTTTAGCAGCTCTGGATCGAAGACTGTGCTCGATTGATTATTAACATTTGCCTCGAAACATACTGGTATCTCGGAAACGTAATATACAGTGTATGCTGCTTATATGCAGAAAACCGTTGCTTTTAATTTGGAATGCAGTAACGAGCGATTAAGTCAACATTGACGCAACCGACAACCCATTACTAGAAAATGTCAAGACTTAAACGTACAGTAAGTCTGATATGGAAATCGAGCTCGCATTCCAGAACTGGCTGACATATTTTGACCACTTCACGGACAAATGTAATTAAATTTCATGGGAGACTACTATTTCAACTACTCCTTAACGAGATAGGCCAAAGTATTTTGAAACTTTGCTTTGCAACGGTCATTAAAAAACTAGATAATCGTGCACGTGTTTAATTATTCGCAGGTTATTCAGAATTATTCACAACCTGTGAATAAAAATTTCCTAGAATATTTTATGCATTCCTTGTCTCCCATCCTTGATTTTCACATCATTCTCAATGCAGACGCATCATTATTCTGGTTATCAGTCCAAGTACCGACACTTTTTATTCGCATCGCACTTTTACCAAAAATAACCAATTGCGTGACGATAATTTTAATTTTTTTTAAACGCTCGTGGCCTGGCAACCTTGAAATTGCAAATTTTAATGAAATTTATGCTCTCATGTTGAACTTCATGAAGCGGCCTTTAATTTCTTGTTTGCATTCCAAACAAAAACTAGACCCGTCAGTCAAAAGACTCATAGTGAGCGAAAGCTATAAGTTTGAACACAAATTAATCCTCAAAAGATGAATTGTAATATACAGTATTGAAAATTAGTAAGAAAATATTGCTATATACTGTATGTTTATACACGTAGAAGCTCTATTTCCGGCAACAAATTGATCAGAGAAATTGAATTAATATACAGTATATATTGGTATACTGTATAATGTATAGGGCGTCACTCTTTACTTACATGTACTGTATTTATGTTGCGGTGAAATTCTCGTAATATCGTCACGTATAGTACTAACTTATTTGGAACACTGTCCATAAACGTGTAATTTTTGGAATTGAATCAGTTTCCCTGATATTTAAATCGTTATCGATGAAATTATAATCATTACTATCGATGAGTTGGGTAATTAAGGATGCCATGAAACTTTGCTTATGGAAGATATTTCCCAAGCAGTAACATTAAGCGAATGTCTTCTAGCTCAAATTAATCAAATTCACTTTGCTTAATGGTTTGCTTTGGACAATGCTCGATATTGCAGAAAATTTGCCACAAACAAATTACTGGTTTTACATGTACTGTATATATATATACAGTAACATTTTATTTCAGAATTTTCAACTCATATGCTGCAGTAGTCGCAAATACTTTATACAGATCGAATCACACTATCGACTGGGCAATTTTAAAGGTTATATAACTAAATATAGTAGGCCCTATACTGTAAGTGTGAAACTAAACCAATCCGATGCACTTGCCGATAGGGGTACTCAAACAGGTGCTTTACGAATGACACTTTTGGTAGACGAAGTCATGCGTGCAAAAGGAAAATGCATTAATTGACAATAACGGTAATCTCGAGTGAATTTTTTAAACCAATTAACGTGTAATTGATTTTTAACTTCAAGGTGACAAACGTATCATTCGCAAAGTTTTCGTGTGAGTATCCACGAGCGATCGAGAAGTGCCTACGTTATGTCGTATTCTCCCCTCATAGACCGATTACATGTTTCCTCAAGATTGTCTCTTCCCATTTTGTTCCTTTCTTCTTTACCTCGAAAGCTGAGGGTATATATTATTTCCCCCGTTGCCCATGAATCGCCCAGTCTCTGATGTCAAACATTAGCCGGCACGATAAACGTATCCGAACCATTAATTAGCGAGCTAGTTTGTTGGCCATCTCTCGGAGTTCATGTAAGAATTTCGTAATTGAACCCGGTAGCGGTTAGAAACCTTCACCAAAATCCGTGCTGTGGGACCGTACGGGATGACTTGGGAATGTTTGGCTGTGATTTACTCCTTTGCACCTAGGGCTAAATCGAGGAGTACAGCCGGGGAAAATGCGCATTAAACGAATTCGACGACGTTAATTACCTGGGTGTGCAGTTAAAAGCAGGGGATGAAACTAGGATAAGATCAGTGGGTGGTGCTTGCGAGGGAAGAAGGGGGGGGGGGGGAGGGGAGGACTTCTGCCAAGGTCAAACAAAAACTGGTACACAAAAGGCTTGAATTTCGCGGTGTAAATCACTCTAGAACTAATTATACCGGTATATACAGTACTAAAGCATTCTGACAATATCATGCCTTTTTCGTCGTGTGAAGCAGTTCACAAAAATTACATCACTGTTAAAATCGTCGTGTCGTCAGACGCACAGAACGTCTTTTTATACTAGTTTTTGGTACATGTAAATATAATTGTAGTTTGGAGGCAAACTACTGTAAATGTGCACTAATTGTTATTTTCCTGGTCAGAGGTGAATAGCTTAGTGAACATGCATTAATATAGCTGAACCTCGTTAAGAAGAATCTGAAAGAACGTCAAAATTTATTACTTTAAACCGCAGTTTTTACTATTAGATTCAAGCAAAGTATGACTTCAAAAATAATAACTAAAGTCTCATGAAGTTTAGATATTCCCACATGAATGGGAAGGTGCAGCAACTTTTATCATGGAATTCCCCGTTCCCTTTTTTCGTATTGAATAAGGTTCGTTGTAACGTATAATATAGCACGAATGCCCGGGAATTTGTAACATCCGAAATCGGAATTAGAAATAAACGAAGAAATTGTAATTATTCGTCCATACCCTAGGATAAGGATGAGTACGTACTAGAAATTCGTATTAAGCGAGTTCTTCTTAATATAGTTGCCATGAAATAATGATAACTTCATGGTTTTTCAGTACGCATGTTCAATTGAAAATATGCAGTAAACACTTCTTCAGCATTTACGTTCCGGTTTACCTGGCCAGGTGGACTAAGTTTATGGAATAAAAACATTGTAATTGGGATTGTTCACCAAAATACATCCAAAAATTAAACTTGTGCCAACATTCATCTTTTTTATGAAGAAGTGTTCCAAACTCGTCTTCATTGTCTCTCCAATTTCGAAGGACGATTATCCTAGCTTAACTGGTGAATAACCTCCATTATTTGCATGCGAAAGAGCATAATGTATGTATACATGTATATTGGGGTGGATCATTTTACACTTTCATATTTTTCATATATGAGACGAAAGATGTCAAAAATACCCGTTAACCCCACACCCCATTTCGTTCCTCCACCTTTTCAAATAAAAAAAATGAAATGTCAAAAATGTTCAGAAACAACGCACTGTAATCATTGTATTTCTATGCATTTTATACGAAAAAGAGTCAAGAATTGGCCAGAACCACTGCCGAGTTTTACAAATACAAGTCATGCAGAATTTCATGATAACTAGATCTATACAGTATATTGTTCAAAATTGACCAATAAAAATACGTAGATCCAAGAATGATTACACTAAATGATTACAGTAAAATGCTTCAGATAAAGTTCCGATTTCAAACCACTAGAAAAATTATTCTTAAAAACTCCTAATTATCAATTTTTCGGGAAAAAAAAATTTTTAAACAAAACTTTTCAAAATGTGGACATACATGTACGGACAAAGATAACGAATGATGTTTATTAGATACTTAAACCAGTCATGTTATAGAGGCTCAATGTTTCACAAATTTGTTTAGTACGAATCAGTATGTACCTGGTAGTATTATTGCGTATAAAACAAACAAAAAAGTATAAAACTGCGTAATTCTATGATACGTTTTCTTTTGACGACCATATCATTATCAAATTATTTTAGACGGGGAAGTACTTATTTTTCAGTATAAAAAGCCTGGGATTCTTCCTCGTTTCGTACAATTTTTGTCAAAATTAAGGTGATTTTACGTACTCTAAAAGTTTTTCCAACGAGTTACTTTTTTATAAAACGCACAACCTGCATTTAAACCGGATAGCGTGCTAGTTTAAAATCATAATAATAAACAAATAAAAAACTTAAAAAATTGCAGACAACAAAATCATTAAAGTGATCAAGATAATATGAACTAGCATTTGACCGAGCATACATCGGCCTAGACACATAAACACCAAATAAATTAAAATGTTTTATCTACACCATGGAAAAAATAATTAAAACTATGTTATTTTCAATAATCAATATAATGAATTTTCAAATAATCCAACGATGAATCGCAAGAAAGTTAGATTTTTCAGATTGTTTACAAGCTAGAATTTAAAAAGGCAACAAATAACACAAAATTATACGAAACGTTATAATATTCCGATTCTTGCATTACTTCATTTACTTTTATAGCTGCTGCATTCTTAAACGTATACATATTCTCTAACATCCGCATTTTTTTATTACATTTATATTACTGTATATATTCATTAGCGGACTTTTAAAACACCTGTTAACAGCTGGACTGATATTTTTGTATTTTATATTTTTGAGCAATTTGTTTCAAATAAAACTAATTGAAAACCTGCAAAATGTATGCTACAAAGGTCTACGAAAAACGTTTCGACCTAGTTCGCGGACTTGAGCATGTTTCTTTTCCTCCGAGAATATTAATCATACATTTTCTAATTTTTAATATGTGCCAAAACAGAGCTGACCTAGAAAAATATTAATGCTCATTTCCGAGATTGGTACGTGCTTGTAAATACGATCATATATAATTTAATTTGGATTCATGCTTCCATTTTCCCGTTATTATATTTTGGAAAATTCATGTATAATGGAAAATTAAATGGAAACAACACTTGGTTGATTGGAAGGTAAATCTGTATTCCAACTTAGTTTCAATCAACTTTACGAATCAGTTTTTTTCAACAAAGTCAAAAATATTAAATGTTTCTAAATGCTTTTAAAGCAATCGCTGGGGAAAATATTGCGCTAACTAGATATGCAACATCACCATTGCCCAAAGATCACAAAATTCACTAAAACTGAGTGTTTTGACACAGTGATTTGCCTTTTCCTCAATTAAAATAATTGCGTGCAAGCAACGAAGAAAATCAATATGACTTAATTGGTTAATTCACTTCGAAGCACTCTTGCATATGAACGGTTTGAATTTTATAGTGCATATAAATGGTGGACTATAAAGTCTCACACCACTTGCCAAGTGGGATAGTTTATAATTAAATTTGTGGCATTAGTGCTCATAACGTCTGAGATCAGGATAAGTTATTCTGGAACAAAGGAGCATTTCATTGACCACAAGATATCTCATGTTTCAGCTTATAGCATGCCATGAACAGAGCAGTCATACACACTTGCATATACAGGGTTATTACAAAAGATTCTTCGGGTTTTAAAAATCCATATTTCGGTAAGTATTACAGATACAATAGAATATGACACACGAAAATAAAAGGGACAAGTCCAAGTTTAAAATGCGCACTTGCAAACTTTGCTTTAAACGTCCAGGTGGCAGCATGATCTCAGTATCCAAAATGGCGCTTATGGAGCAGAAAAGAGTTTTGTGTGCTCGAGCAGCATTGATAGGGACACACTTCAGCGTGTATGGGCCGAACTCCATGGACTACCGCGTATATAAACGTGTGTCGTGTGACACGAGGATCTCACATTGAACATTTGTGATGTATGATTAAAAACTTGGTCATTTTCACTTGTCTCATTTACCATTGAATCTGTAATGCTTTCCAAAATATTTTTAAAACCCGATGATTCTTTTGTAATAACCCTGCAGTACATGTAAATGTATATTATGCACCCATTTTTAAAATTTGCAATCAATAATAAAAGTAATGGACTGGCATGTTGTGCTCATTTACTTTGGTGAGCTATTTACGACTGCGCAGCCAGAAGTCAGAATTGAAAACTTCAACCAGCAACGGTTTTTTTTAAATTTGAAATGTAACCACATTAATTTTGGAAAAGAATCTTGCGTGTGAGAGCAAATGTAATGACTACTTTGCCGTAAAGTGACACGAAACTTAAACGTAACCGAAATCATTATATAACCTTTGAAAACTGCTTCGGGATATAGCCCACGATAAACGGTGGTGGCATATTGGTACACTAATAATAATTCTAAAAACTAATAAAAGTGGTTTAGCCTTTACCTTCAAAACTTACCGTATTTGTAATATTAAACTTTTGACCTAGCTCGATAGTCAAGCGGAATTTTTTCATAATAAGATCATGACCTGAACGTGTTTAGGCAGTCGAATGTGCGCGCGCAACTCTTTCCTAGCTCTTTGTTTGCAAATGATAAATTCTCAACGTTGCATCGGATTATTCCAGGTAACAGCGGCTTAGAAAATCCGGGATTATACAAATAGTTGTTTTATAAGATTTTCAACGTTCATTTCGGATCTATCTTGAGCTCGGATAGAGGCTTGTTCTATAAACCAAATCAGCAATTTCGCAATAAAGTAAGACTTGACTACAGAGAAAGGATGCGAGACAATGGCTACTTTTAAACGAGCAAATATGATTCACGCACAACTATGAGAATTATGAACATTTGAAGACTAAACACGTACCAGCCATTTTTGTTTCCGAAGTAACGTGAAAATCAATGATTTTTTAAACTGACCGCGCAACTTGACACCATTTATTGGGAATAATCATGGACATTGCAAAGGTGAAAATTAGAATTGCGGTTCACCATGGGGCAGTAACATTTTGTCATGTTGAAGGACGGGATTTCCAAGATAACGAAAATGCAGACGTCACGGGAAAACAAATAATTAAACTGATCAATAATGATTAAAAACAAATGCCGTGCATTTGCAATCTCCAAGAAACGTGAACTGATAGAGAACTTGCAATGAAGGGGGATGCAGAAATTTTTGACAACAATTAGAAATATTAAAAAAAAACTTGTAAAAAATCTCTCGTTTTGTCGTTGAATAATGGAATACTAGTAAATCTCATCGTAAACAAACTGCACATGCAACATCTTTTACAATGGTTATCACGCTTGTTGAATAATACTGTATATTTGGGACTGTTTACACGGAAATAAATCGTGTACATGTAGAATTCCGAAATGCAGAGATACGCCAACTACTGTACATGTACAGTGTATATGCAGTATACTGCCCAACATACAGTACATGTACACCGACTGTATTAGCTCATAAAAAAATCAACAATAGTGGTCGAATAAAATAAAAGGGATTTGTGCCTGGCTGTTGTAATTTCTTGTTAAGTGTCTACAGTTTATATTTAAATGAACACAACGAAAACGGCTGGCTGGAGAACACGCATGCACTTGAGTTTGTTATCATGGTATAGCATTCAAACAACCTATACTAGTATAAGTAGTATTTATTTGAATACCATCGTCGTGAGACTCGTGACAATGTGTAAGCCATCCTGTCTAAGTGCCAAAATGTCCTCAATATACAGTAATTTGACCTCTCAAGGCACAAAGTCGATCGACATGTCACAACAGCAATGGAATCCCGATGATGACTGGGCATAATATTCATACTAATTTGTATCAAACACTGTATAAACTCACTTCATGGGTTTTCAATTCTTTCGGGGGGAAAAAAGCAACCGAAAAGAATGTTTCTTTGTTCGGCCAATATGCCTTTAGAGCTAGTGCAGGGCAAGGTTTAAAAATTCGCAAATTGAATTCATAAACAGTGCCAAGGCTCGATCTACGGATTTAACTCGAATTAAAATACGCTAGATGTTGACACGTGCTTAACGGCTAGTTTGCGTGCCAATTTTTTTTTTCTGACGCCAACTATTTGGCTCATTCGTGTCAGATTTTTTGTTGTTGTTTTATTCATTTCGCAAATTCGTAATAAAAGTTTTGTTGTTGCTCGCAAGCCTGACTACCTTTTGAGGGGGGTTCAAATCGGACCCTGCCTTACCAGCCGGAAAATGACACACCAGAATGAGCAAATTGAACAATTTAGGCAAGAGCATAAAAGCACACACACACACACACACGTTTTAAACGTATAATTCTTGGTGCATTACTTACATACAAAACAGTTCGGGCGGATGAAGCAGGGCGAAATAGGCGTGGTTAGCCTCCTCGCCTCCAAAAGTGAAACTTAATTTCGAAAAAATGAAAATGGGCTGCGCAGATAAAACAGGTGGGATTTCATCGTAGAGAAATACGAAATGGTCATTAGGACTCACGTTTAACCCAAATCTTTTACAGCTGAGTCTAGACAAATTTACTGGGATTATTCAAAGGCGTTGTCGACAAATGTCATTAGAAAAAGTATAGGGGTGGAACCGTGGAAATATTAGAAGTTCACACAAATCTCTTCAGAAAATTTGCCAAGTGAACCAGAGCTTTCTACGCTTAAAGACGTCATTGGATCTGGGTTGAAGTGCCGTGCCTCTCTTTAATCAATAATATACACGTATAGTATAAATTACAGCTAGCGGCATTTTAGGACTTAGCAACTTTTAACTGGAAAAGGAAATTCTAATATCAAGTCCCAAACGTATTTGAAATTTTTTGGAATTAGTAAAATATTTTTCATATACAGTAGGTTAAATCTCGTAATACAAATACACCACCAACAAACATACACGAGTAACTGGCTGGTACGGTTATACAGTATACATGTAACTCGAGCTACATATATACTGTATCAAGATCTTGATTTGAAAACTGAAATATCTGAGAAGTACCCTTTATTACACCGACAGGGTATATCAAAGTTTCAGAGGCGTTTCCTTATCGTGAATTTCACAGGCTTTACGTTCGATGTTAGACATGAAATATAATCAAATGAGCGCTAGATAATTATGCGGGGATAATGGGCAGTTTTTTGAGGAAATTGTTTAACAATATACGCTCCATTTCTCTAACATGCTTTCTTAGTACAACGCCATAAATATCGGCAATAAATCTATGTCATGGAATTAAAGTAATCGACACAAAAAATAATAACAATAAAATCGAAATAAACTGCCCACGCTACTTGTGCATGTATACAATACTGTACGTTTTCTCGAGGCTGACTTCAAATTAAAATTAGAAAGTACTCTCAACATCGTCTCAAATGCCATCCTCCGTAATTTTCAGAAAGATCCGGCAAGTAATGTGCCTGAATCTGTTTCAAAACCAGAAAAAACCCATTAGAAGTCCAGTCCGATGTGGGCTGAACAATGTAGGCATCTTACGATTACTCAGAAAAAGGGCAATTACGGGTAAATCCATATCAATAAAAAGAAAAAGGACTCGCTAACGAAACATTTTCAAAATGGGTTTTTTCACAACCAAGTTTTTCACAGCAAGTAACTTGCATTTTCCAACCTACAAAGATCGTTAGAAATCACGTTAGCAATAATTTTTTAAAACTTGAAAAATATTTTTGTTTAAAGAAGCGACGCGATCTTTGAAGTAGCCTATACAGTATAGCTACCTGTACTTCAACGAACAGGTAAGTCCTAAAACCAAAAATGTTAATACATGTACATGCAAGATAGTATGCAAATCAGGTAACAAAAAAAGGGTTGTTTCGGGTTATGCTGCACCTATTATTGTATCCTTGTCACTAAAATTAGCTCACAGAATACTACCGGATATATTTAAGGGAAGGGTAGCAATGCCCTCCCCTCAGGTGTTTTAAAATATCTGTAGGTCTTGCTTTGGCAGTAAAACTTAGTTAACCGTCCTGCTTAGCAAATGCTTAGAATTGCGTAATTAAAATGGAAGTGATGCTACAGAAATGCTCCACTGAATGCCAAGGTTTTTGCTAGGTTTTGTACAAGATGTCCTTTATTTCCTTTGATGAATATGTGAATTCTATTTTCTGTACATGCAGAATGCACACCAAACAGAACAGGCAAAACAAGAATTTCAGAAATGAATAGAGACTTGGCCTGCTTTCTTTACGTAATACAAAGAAAATTGGTCCAGGGACACAATTAGATTTTTTAATGTATCATGTTTCATCCCACTAGAAAACTTTGTGGTGGATAGGCTCGACCTTTCGATTAGCTGAAATTTGCATGTACTTAGAATGTTAGGTACACTTATTTTTGCCGAAAATTTACGACATTGTTATATTACGTACAGTGTAGATAGTGTTGCAAACTAGGTTATACCATAGTTCCCAAATTTTACGCCAGTTATACACCCATGCAGCTGCATTAGTTGTTATTTTGTCTCGGCACACTTTTAGTTGTTATTTGCAGGGTTCCCTTTTACAATGTGGTGTCTTTTATTTTCTGATAAAACGATATTTTCCATTTGAAAACGATACGGTTCATTTCATCCACTAACTAGCCCCTCATACCAGCTAAATAGCTTGAGAAACGTTCTGGACTTTGAACCACCTTTGTTTTCGGACATTCACTTTTTAACACTGAACAGGGTATTGAATGGGGGTGACGCTATAGTCAAACTTTAATGTTTGTTGGTAGGTATTTTAGGAGGGAGTGGGTTGGAAGAGGACCATAACTTTTAGCGGCTAAGTGTTTAAATTTTTAAAAGCTATTTGATGTTCGAGTCTGCTGATTTCTTGTACAGAAATCTACGAAAAAGTAGACAGGCATCTGCAATTTTTTTTTTCAGAAATCTGCCTTGATTTCAGAAAATGCGAACAAAGCACTGCCTATGGGCGAAGGCTGACCTTTCTAAACCTCCTAACCAAATTATTGAATTTCGTGTCGTTAAATTTTGATTAATACCACCCATAGATCCGGGATGGAATATGTGGGACAAGGCGGAAGTACTCAGTTTTACTCGTTTATATAAAAAGTTGACACCTTTTATCGCGACAAGCAAACCCACAGGTTGACATTCATCCCAAAGTAAACAAGTCATCAAAAAAGAAATAACTTAAGCCTAAAACAGCTGAAGTTAATAAACTGAAGAGAATGTGTTGTTTCTATGAAAAACAAATTTTTATTACAATGAAAATTTGGCAAATGCAAATTAAAATTAAGTGGGTTTTTGTTCTTGGTTTAAGATATCCACATATTCACAGTACATAACTGTTACGTTGCACAACAACATGCTGAACTGAAATTATTTTGTAAAAATCCTTAAAAATTAACTAACTTATTACGATCAGATAATTATGTCATATTACATCACGAATATTTACTGGGTTCCCAAGTCAAGTTTAGCCTGTTTAGGTAAGGTGGCTTAGAGGTATTCTCGTCTTGCATTCGGTAGACCCGAGTTCGACTCCCAGGTCGGCTATCCGCGATTGTGGATTTTCATGGTTTCCCACAATTCCTCCAAACGAATGCTGAGATAGTTCCTTTATTAAATCGGCCATGGCCGTCTTCCTATCCCACCTATCCCATATGGGAAATGTAACTAAAATAAATTGTGATGTTGGGGTCCATCATGACCAGACTGCTTAGTCTGACTTAATTTGCATAATGATCCCCTGCCAAATATTACTATATGTTCTGACTGCAGGGTAAAGAATTGAATTGAGTTTACGTTTTGTTAGGTTAAATAGACTAAGTAGAAAAACAAAGCTGCTAAATAAAACGTTTTCTGGATGGCAAGAAACAAAATAAGCACTTTGCAGGCAATAAGCACGAGATTTATCGATTTTATCGTCTGTGTTATCACGGTGTTATCGTCAATGAATGCTTGCCCTTGGCTGGGGTGGGGTCGTAGAATTAAAAACCTGATCATGGTAAAGCGGCCAAGCTATTTTTTAATCTCCACCTTAATGATAGGTATAAAAGTCAGGTAAGAAGCAATCACCGGCGCCTCCCCATTATACCAGGTATACCAGGAATGTCATTCTGGAAAAAAAGATGAATGACCTCAACCCATTTCCCTCTTCCGAAGTCTTAAGAATCATCCATCATCCAACCAATTTAATATTATATAAGGACTTCCTATATTTTACCATTATATTGAGCCTAACAACGTAATGTTTTCTGTTTTCTCCATATACATTTTCACGCCTTTTCCTTAATAGTTTTCTCGAGTCCATGCTGTGGATTCTGGTACAACTGATTCTAAACTAATGAGATTAGATTCAGAGTTCGACAGCTCAGCACGCTTCGGTATTTACATGTACAGTATACATATAAATCGAAGCTAAAACGTACAAGTATGAAGGCACTCCAAAATCAGCATATTACATGTACTGTATCTCCTTGGCTGTTAAATACGCTACGCCAATCACTTCAGGCCATTGGACTCAGAAACGCCTCCACGGCGTTTCTGAGTCCAACAACTTTAAAATTTGTGAAAATTATTGTAAAAAAATAAATTCGTACAATGAAACAAGAAAAGCAAATTGTCGATCATGTTGGTCTCTTGCCGAACACGTTCCCCAATGGAATTACACAATAAACGAAACTTTGGAGCAAAGTCACGACCAAACCAAGTGGTGGTCAGGTATCATTTATTGAGCTTGAAATTCAAAGAAGATTCCGACTCATACGAGCAAGCAATTACACCAGCTTCAGGGAAAACCTGGCGCTCAATGTAACCTAATAAAATATGTGCACTGTTTACTGCCAATAATTAGCATAAACGCAGCATGCAGAAATTGTCGAAAGGTGAAAACGCAGGTACCAGTTGAAAAATCAAGGTGAGGAAAACCGGAGCACCCTCGGGCCACCCAACGACCTTCCCAGTCCCACGACCTCCTAGCCCCAACAATCTCGAATGCCATCTAGAGGTGTTCCATAACCCACTCTTGACATCAATATTTTTAGAGCGCTTGATTGGAACAAAAACCAAACGAGATTATTAATTAATTGTCCAATGCCATCTGGAACCACCTTTTTTTAGCGGTCACCAGGCATACCAACCCCAATATAAAAACGTTCCCTGGCCACTGTAAGCATGCTGGCGATGCATAAGATTGATTTTTTTTTCAATGTTTTTACCACTGAACCCGAAAACCGGCCTTCGAAAATTGGCAAAAATTGACCAAGTGTGGCAAGTAATCGACTCTAGGAGTGGCCATCGACTGATGGAATGTACTGCGTGGGCCTAGTTGTAGACTAATTTATCTTTGTGCAACCAATTCAGTAAACTGCAGTAGGAGGGGGGAGATTTTAGATTTTCTAAAGCACTAAACATGGACAGTACATGGTCGGGGTGGAGAATGTATATATTATGCAGTCAACTTTTGGTTTCGAGACTGGCATCTCAAAAACACACCTTTACGCGAATAAATATGCAAGATCCATACCAAACAACCTTGATGCATGTACTTGAAAAACAGCGAGGTAACAGATATGGGTGGTACCATCACTAAAAAAGAGAACAAAAATTCAGTTCCTTATTCACGAGCCAGAACGCCGTAAAAGTCTAAAAGATGACTATTTTGAAGTGCCCTTGATGTACATCTGTTAATTACGCTCGTACGTCACGTCGCTCCAAAAACTTGGACAAACGTGAAGACAATATTGTTAGCACCCTGCATACTGACAACGTGTTTTTGTTTATTTGATATTAGTTGAACATATTGGTGTCCCATGTCAGTTGTGGGAGAAGGGCGTGTTGACACAACTTGACAATGAAAATGAGAATATAATATTTATCGGGAATAGGGGGTGGGAAGGAGTAAGGTCATGCCCGATTTTAATGATTCATCTTCATGGTATTCCACACTCAAAAATTGGGATTGGTCGTCGCATAGTTACGTCAGAATTTTGAATAAATTTACAAAACTATAGGCTCGAGAACCACCTGTGTTCAAAGTTAGTAAAAAACAAAACAAAATCATGAATTTCAAATTTGGCACAATGAACGGACGTTAAAATGGCCAGCTATTTTTAGACGTCGAGAAACATTAGTTCAAGGTGTCCCCAATAAGAGAGAGGTCAGCGACGTCAACACGGCCAAGGGGAGCGCCTATAGCTATGATCAACAAAAAATTAAGATGTCCTGCTATTGACCGTTTCATTCATTTAAAACGTCTAGCGAATGCTTGCATCGAAGTGCAGCTTGAAATGTTTCTAGAAAATTGTGATTCTACGAGTGCATTCACCCTGCGCGAGTGCTCAAGAGTTGCTTCTCTGTCCCCTCCGATCATTTTTCCGATTCAAACCTGTTGCGTCGAGCGTTCATTGAAATTCACGGCACATGTTTGGCCCGGCGGGTTAAAGAGGCTCCCTGATGCAACCCACCTGGAAAAAAACGTCAAACCGGCCACAACATCAACACGAAATTTGTTCCCAAAATCAAATACTAGTTTTTCGTTGGAACCCCGCACGCCCGTGTGAACCATTATCCCAAATTAGTCCAATTTGGATCAAACATCACGACGCAGCACCCCTGCCGCTCCGATGCGGGTCACCAGCCCCAAAATCGATGGGCACGGGGTCAGGTGAGGCACGTGGGTGCCCGTAAACGTAATCCTGACCCAGTTTCGGCTAGTATACCTGCACTATGATTTGTGTTCGCTCAGTCAGGCTTTTGCGTTGTTTTTTTTCAATGCAGACAGATGTGGTTGTTAATTTGAGCTTTTCACACATACGCCTGGGTCAAACAATGGCGCACGCTTGGGTGAAGGGTTCTCGTATGAAAACATCTCTGAAATTTGTGAACGATGGGAGCTCTTTGGAAGAATCGTATTCAGGAAGAGGCCACCGTGCGGGAGTCCATGTAAAAGCATCGGAGTCAATCCTTTTCAAATGATAAAAGTCGAGTCACGGTGATTTTCGGGTCCCTTTTTATTCCATCAATGCAAGTTTTTAGTGAGCTTTTCATAAAGGACCAGCAGAACTGAGTTAAAATTATACCACTATAGGTAGTTGGAAATGATATACATTATACTCTGGTATACTATAAAGTTCCCAAAGGGGCTAAACGAATTTGAAATAAACATTCGCAAACAAAATGAATGTTTATATTTATATACATTTTGAAAATAAGTAATGATGAGCATACTTTTTCATGCGAGGTTCGTAGTTTTTTATGGCTAACTAAACAAGCCACAGACACTATACTGTACACATGTAATTGGATTTCATAATACACTGTAACTGCACTTTTATATACAGCACATAGTTTCTCAAAAATATATTTGAAGGTGAATTGTCCGTCCTGTGTTTGGACTGTTTCATAGGGACGGCACGATGCTTTTTATAACAACAAAAAATTGGGGGGAAAAGTTACTTTTTTAATTTGCTGCCACGACAAGAATTTAACCCTCGTTACCTAAACAAATTATTTCAAAGATCCCCTTCGGGAAGTTATCGTCATAAAGTGTAGGTCAAATAAATAAAATGAATAAAAAATAGGACTTCTCCGCTAGGCTATGGGCCGCCATGAAATGCAAGATCTTGGCCATCATTCATTCTCTGCAGAAAAGGTATATACCGCTAATAATGTGGGTTACGTCTGAAACCCGTTTATAAGGTCGTTAATTAACAATCAAGCACAGTCAACGTCAAGCGTGATATAAAGTTCCTTTTAATCCAAACTTCTGAAGGCAAAATAAAAAGTACTAAGCTTGTCATTTTAAATACGAATCAAGTGTGAACGCAATTTTTCTTAGTTGTTCAAAAATAAGGGTGCGCCAACTTAAAAAGTTTTAGTAGCTCATCATTCATTTATTATATTGCGTGTAATTTTTTCTCTCATTCATTGACCTTTTTATTATCTTTTCTAAAACAATTTTATGAACTATAGAACGATCCAAGTTTTCGGACTATAATAGTGCCTTCAAAGGTTTAGTTTTACAAGATGTGTACCTATATTTGCACTTCTGTCATGCTTTTGACAATTTCCTACGAAAAAATAACACGACAAATAAAACGTGTCGAAACAACGTTGTAAAAATTACCATAGCATTCAAACATTCATTATCACCTATTGACTTACGTATGCTGCATTACCTTTTACAGATATGGCGCACTGCGTGAATGTAAATGCGCTTATTATAGGTTCAATTTCCAGAACTGACAAACGGTACTTTGACCTGGTCCACACAATAATGTGATAACTGAATTAATAAGATCATTAATTGGTGGGCGATTAGCGTATGCAAACCAGGGCCAGTCAAATTAAAATAAACAATCTACTGTATACGAACTACTCGGCAATGATCATCCCACAATGGAATCTTGAAATGACAGATACAAGAACACCCCTAAGCTACCATAATTCTGATTGTTCTAGGCGAACTTAAACAGCCTATTTCACGGGATTTAGCGGAGTATAGTATTGTTAATATTAGGATTCATCCCAATTCAATCACTGCAAGTATTATCAATAAAATTCATATGACGAAGTTTTCCTGTCTTCAACTTTTTTTAAACTGATTTCAAAGTATACAGCTGGATACCCTTTCCCTAAGGACATACATGTAAATACAGTATAAAGTGATACTGTAGGTTGGTTTATCCCTTCCAGGCTCCAGTTATAATTTAAAACCCATGGTTCTTTACAAATCTGAATGCGTGAGTTGCCACCCGATGTTTATTCACATTACACTGCATGGGGCATGTTGTCTACAATAACGCTTTTAATGTAAATTACTTTTAATAAAAAAATTCGTTTCTTTTGTTTAAAAAATTCAAAAGTGCCATAAGCTACACAATGAACCTGCATGGCAAGCAAAAAAAAATGGATGAGTTTGTCCATTTAATAATTTCCATTTTTTTAAACACTACGAGTAAATACTTGTACATGTACTGTACATGAGAAAAATTTACCAGTTGGAAAAATTGGAGACCACGGGACGATTGTTTACATTTCAAATTTCAATTTCAATAAAAAAATGTTTCGTCAACCTGTGCGGTCTCTTTTGAGATTTATCACAGCCCTGAGGACGTGCTAATTTGCACAATAAAATGTTCACTTGTAATGAGCGAATTACTGCGGAATTCTATTCATAATTTAGCAAGTTACATGAATTTAGATGACATTTTTAATCTGGTTACAACAAAGCGCACCACAAACGTACAATATTACGTACACGATACATTAGAATGTTATATAAAAAGCACACGTGAAAATTTCTTCCCAAACTAAATGATTTCTTCCGCATTCCGTTAGACAATAAAAACAATTTTATATTTTCCTATTTATTTATGAAAAGAAATTACAGATACTTAGACAACTCAAAATAACTTGTAAAAAAACAAGACCTCGATTAGGCATATATTCTTCAACGTGCAGTTGATACAGTCAACAGGGGGTGACTTTAAGCTCTGAAAACTTTTGTATTCCTCTTTATACTAGCTTGTAAGTAAGTTGTATTAGAATAAACAGTAGAATGGAAACGTGATTTCTGGTGCAATTTCCCCATTATTAGTAGAATCTTAATACTATTTTATTACCATATAATTCCTCAGTAAAAGAAAGGATTTTAAAACCAACAGTTATCAAATAGGTCAAAGTGATGCAGACACTTGATGATATGGGTTGTAATTAAAAAGTTGATTAACCTTTGATGCAGACGATCAGCCTTCTCTTAATCATAGTTGTTTCACATCAACCGGAAATTATTAAGCCGAATATCATGCCGTGCATTAAGACTTTGCTTGGAATATAGTCAATTTTTAGTATAAAATAAAAAATGAACATGCGCAATTCGTCCTTTTATCGGAGCTTAATTAGCTACAATTGGCACACAACACAATCATCAACAAAGGCGGTTAAGCCTCACTTCAAGGTACTAGCCCACACAGTCATCCACAAAATATATCCTAATTAATGTCGGACGTCTAATTAAGACGCTCAAGAGCTCGACATGTGCACTTTTATATAAACGCTCTTACTCAGTCCTTTGTAAAAACCGCCAAAACGTCTGTCCATGCACGAGATAACATTCGAAAATGAATTCAGCGATCATTAAGTCCAATTCGTAGCCAATAAAGCCATCAATTGCTGGTCAGCCTATGTTCGCGCGTCCCAATGCCCTATTTAACGTAATTATCGCGATCTACCATTGTTTCAGGAAAGAATCATTGCCTGAAATGGCAAATTAAAAGGCAAAAGAGCAGCTCTTCTCTCCACTTACAGAAGCTGTAGTTACGAGCGCCTTATTTGTGGTACTGTACTATAGCGGGCGTTACTGCAGTGGAGAAAAAAGTATCCGGGACAGGTCGAAGGTCACGACGTTCTGCGATTGCGAAATTACAGGAATTATCAGGCTTTTCCGGCGCGAATGCATAGGTAGAACGGCACCGTGAATCTTATAATTAAACCAGAGTTTGATTTTTATTTTTGCAGGAAACATGCAATCGATGCCGAAAGGAAGACGTGAGAGAACGAAGCATCCTCGCTAACTATCCTATATATATAGCAACGCATCGCAACCCGCAACGATGGGCAATTCCGGCAGCGGCCAACACGCTTACAAGAACAATCCTCAGCAGTTCAACCAATATGTCCAAAGCCTGCCGCGCGAGGGCCGTGGCCGCGGATCGTCCGCAGCGGCCGCTCAGAAGTACTACAACGGAGGCTTCAAGGTGCTGCCCGAACGAGTTCCGGGCCAGAAGCTGCGCCTCACGGACAACGGCAACTTACTACAGAATGGCGGCACGTTGAGCGGAAGGCGGCTGGCGAACGAGGCTCCCGAGACGGAAGCGGATTTCGCGCAGCTGATGAAACGTCGCTCGGAGATGGGGAAGGGGTCTCCCGAGCAGTCGTACGACGACAGCAGTTTGAGCGGCCACCGCAAGGGCGACGGCGGCACTATGGGCAAGAAGTACCACAGTAATCCCGACTTGCTCAACTCCCACGGCATCATCTCCGGCAATCCTTCGGGCATCCAACCCATGGACCAGAAGAAGAAAAAGCTGCAGAAGAAGACCAAGGCTCCGGCGCCCCCGCGAGGCTACGCCGAGGAGGACCCCGCACACCCCTACGCGTACGAAAAGGAGGGTCACGCCCCCTCGAAGGAGAAGAAAAGGCCTTTCGCCAACTTCCTCAAGCCTTCGCCGAAGAAGCAGAACGAATCGAGAAAGCCGTCGCCTAACCGCCAAGAGTTCGGTCCTCCGGGCCATCACCCCGCAGAAGGATCGCCGCCTTCCTCGAGCATCAACGCAGAGATCACGTCCGCGAAGCTAAATTCGAGAGACAAGTCAGTGACGTACGTCTTGGAGAGGCGCGACTACCACAGCAGCAGCAGCGTGCTGAACACGTCCAAGGTCCAGAATCAGATCCCGACGGAGAATGGCGGAGGGGAGAGACAATACGTCAAATCTCCGGACCCCAGCAAGCAACCCCTGTCGCAGCAGGACCCAGGTTACCACGCTCAGCTTCGAGGCAAGCTGTCGGACGGCGGGTTGCAAGCCCAGACCATCGACCGGGCCGAAATCAGGAACAAAGCCTTCGAAATGCAGAAACGGGTTCGTTCCATGGACAGCCTCGCCTGCAGTTCCGACGAAAGAGACACCTTCCACCACCAGCAGCAGCCATCGCCCCTAAGGAATGAACTGCACGAAAGGTTCGCGAGACAATCCAGAGAAATCAAGTCTTTAGACAATCTCCAGTCGGTAGTGCACAACGGTAAGGGAGGTCCTCTGGGCAGGCAACCCAGCAACAGCAGCAGTTTGCTTTCGGACCGAAACCGAGAGCGGCCGCCTTGGGACAGGGCCAAGTTGCGTCATCGCCACGCCAACGAGCCGCCGTTTGAAAACGGAGGACCAACTCGGCCGATGTCCATGCCCTATCCGAGAGAGCCCGACGGTCACTCCAATCGTGACTTCTTGAACCGTTCGGATTCGAGCAACCGGAAGGCCTACTACTACGGAGGCGGGCAACGTAACCAAGCCACGCACTCGCCAAAGCAGAACAACGAGGATTCTTTTCCTGGAAGTTTGAACCGGAGAGAAAATGGGGATGTCAAAATCCATCATCAGCGTACCCCGTCGGGGACGGCCATGCCCGTCGGTCCACCGAGGATGCCCTCCGAAGAGCAAGAAGCGAGACATCGGGACCACGGCGAAAACCTGGACAACGGTCATCGTCTGTCCAATTTGGAGCTCAACAAGAACTTCAATCAAAGTCAATACAACCGGAATTTGGATCAGTTTTCGAAGGACAAACTCAGGCCGATGAACTCGAAGGAGATCATCGTAAACCCAGGCAGGGAAAGCGACTCAGCGCCGCCCAAGACGAGCAAAGAGTACAACGACAAGGACGCAGTTTCCGAGCACCTCCAAGACGCTTTCTTCGCGAAGACGAAAGAAACTCGAGCGGGAGTCATCGAGTATAACAGGAAGCTGGCCAGCGGACGTCACGTCAGGGAAAGCAGCCAGTTGAAATCGAGCGACGGGGACATGTCCAGCGAGGACGAGATGGACATCAACATGCAGTTGAGGCCGACGCTACCCAAGCGTCTACAGAGCATGCCGCGCTTCTCGCCTCAGCAAGTGTGGCGTTCCTTCAGCTTGGACGATGCAGGAGCCGTTGACAAGTGCTCGGAGCACAGCAGCGACGGAGAGGAAGGAGACGTCTTCGAAGACCGCATCCTGAGAGTGGCGCGACCCGTTGCACCCCCTAGAAGCAACAATGAAAAATCTGCCGATTCTGGCATTTCGCCGGGAGCGGGCAGTCCCGGACCAGTGCCGTACGACTTTGACGCGGTGGTGATACCCGAAAAATGTCCGCTCACGTCGCCCACTCCTCCACCTCCCCCGCCGCTTTTAACGTCGAAAAATCTCGGTCACCTCCAGTCCCCGGTGTTTTACCCCCCGGAACCGATAAGCCCTTTCGCGTCGAAAGACGGGGTCCACATTTCTGATCAAAACCACAGCGGTGGCAACGGACGCGTATCCCATCATTACGATTCTCCTGGAAAGGGCGCCGATGACAAGAAACCATTGTGGACGCCGGAAGAAGATTTGGCTAGCGACTTTGACGCAGGAAGTGGAGATCATCAAGCCGCCGACATCCCGTCTTGGACGGCGCCGAATCGAGAAATGGTGTCGACGCAGCCAAAACTTATTTCCAGGAAAGACATGTTCGTGTCCAAAAAGCCCACCAATGGCAGCCTTCTAGCGGAAAAGGACGGCAAATTCAGCGATTATTCCGACGCCGAAGCCAAAGTGAGCACCAAACCCGGCAAGAAAAGCAAAAGCCCGAAGAATGGAGAGCCGAATTCGCCGCAGAAATACAACAGTGTCAGAAAGTTGAAAAGATCGCTTTCCGGAGTTCTGCAAGGACACGTGCGCGTGAAGACCGGTGAAGAAGCTCATACCAATCTAGACGACAACTGGTCCCTAAGCCGAAGTCTTCCCAACTCGCTTCACAATGGCCACGAGGGAGAAAGAATTGAGAAAAAGCAGCCAGCGCCTCAAGAGCGGAACAGGCAAGTTGCTGACATCGGAATGAGCCAGCAACGGCTTCCGAGGAGCGAGTCGGGTCCTATTTACGTGGCACCCAAACACAGCTCAGAATTCGTGGAGCGCCAGCCGTTCACGGATCTGGAAGGTCGAGCCTTCAGTAGAGAGCGAGCCAGAGCGGCCATCGGAGCTGGCTCGCGCTATAACCGCAATGGCCACATTGTCTATCTTCCCAAATACGAAGCCATGGAGATAATAGAAGAAAACATGGACCCGATGGGGATGGAGCGACGAGCGTACAGCGACTTAGGGATGGGCACTAACACCGCCAACAACGGCGCCCCTTATAATTTCCCGTTCAAGAAACCGAAAAAATTCACCTACCAGAGTACGGTGAGGCAAATTGAGCGCAAACAGTTGGAGCAGAAGTTGTCTCAAGAGGTTGCGGTGAAAGAGAAGCAAAGAGCCAGGGAAATGGACCTGGTCAACAAAGTCGAGGAAGAATTTCAGAAGAAACGAGACCGAGAGAAAGCAGACATACGGCAGCAACTGAGAATTTTGTCTTTGGAATCGTCTCACAACGAAGACCTCAGCAATGGCTATTATGAAAGCAGCAGATCCTTGCCTCGAGAATACCCAATCTATGACGACAAAGAGCGCAACAGCAGCGCCGCGGTAGAATTGCGGGAGACGATCTCCGTGAACAGAAACGAACACGGGCACCTGTCGCTCCCTCCCCTGATTATTCCACCGGAAGATTACGATTTGACCATCCCGAGAGACTCCAGCAAACTGAAACTAGGATCTCTCCCTGGGAGGAATTCGAAAGACTTTGCGCAGCCTTCTCACATGAAGGCGTACGGGAAAAACGGCCAGATGGGAGATTCGCCCCAATCTTCCGGCTTCTTCAGTGGCATTGGCAAGTGGATGCGCAGGCAGCAACGCCTAGAAAAACACGGCGATCACGTCCCATCGCGCCAAGAGCCGGAAGGAGCCCCTTCCACATTCGGGCCTTCCAGTTTGCCGCTGCACGATGGCGAACGCCTGATGACAGAGCGTCCGGTCCATGGCACGCCCTCCTCCAGCCCTTCTTCGCCCCATCATGAAAACCGAAGCAACGCCATTGTAGGTTCAAAATTTTCTAGCGGTCGAATGCCGGATGGACAAGCGTACCAGCCTTCAGTGCCGGCAGTGAGCCCGCAACAGCGGAAGAACATTTATTCGCACTTGGCAGAAGTGGCCGAAAAAGAAGAACACTTGCGACTGAAACAGCAACAAGGAAGAAATCACGGCGAAAAAGACGCGAGGACGTCGTCAGTCTGGATTTCTTCGGACAACAGTTATCCTCCACAATCGCCTTTAAAAGCACCAGTCGGACACAACGTGCCAAAAGACCGCACCTATTCGGACTTTTACGAAGTTCCGTACGACAGTCTCGTTCATTCTGGCAACAGAGCTGACCCCGGTTATGGTCACAAATCAAGATACGAGAAATCAAAGAGCGACGATGACATGCTAGACAATTATAATCGGTAATAGACAAGTTCTCAAGTAGCTTCTCAAGTTGAATTCTGCACGCCAAGATTGCAATTGCAGTTGTTGTTTTTTGTAGCCAAGAAATTATTTTTCAATTCGTATTTATTTTCTCGTTTATGCAGAGCTCGACATGGTGGCGGACACAGCGCGTTGCAACGGGAATGGAGTGCAGGTCAGCGCCATTCCATAGCAGTGGATCCGAGCAGAGACCAATGGGCTACTGGTATAATTCCTCCACCCAGGGGCTTTGATGAAGGCAGAAGACCGAGCAGAGAAAGCGATTTCACGAGCTCCAATAGTTATTCCACCCAAAATAATGGGCACGGAGAACTCGGGTGGAATCGAGCAGTTGGGCGTCAAGATTCATACCGTGAATCTCTGGAGGAAGAAGATTACAGAAGACGTTCAATAGATGTAAGCGTTTAATAAAGCTGCGTATGGGTGCATGTGTCCAGGACAATAAAATCAATAACTGCAATGTTGCAAAAATATTGAATTTTCTAGACCTTTACAACTAAATTAAGATTCTCTTATTAATAAATTAAGTATATTTCACAAAAATGTCCTACTTTGATCAAAAAAAGGTGGCAGCCTTGTATGCATTTACAATATCCTATTTATTTCAGCCTATGCCACTAACTTCTCATCACAGAAGTTTAAGTTTCAGTCACATAAATTCAGAAGGAGGTTCATCTAATGGGTAAGATAAAGATCCTAAAAGAATTTCAGCACGTGTAATTTATATTGTTACCGTGCAACTCAAGTCTTACTCTTCCATTGTTTTTATTTTAGAAGGAAACCCGAAAATTCCAGTCCAAGACTAGCAGTTCCACCAGTGCAACCCTTTCATCCAAATAAAGCATACCGACCAGTTGCTTTTCAAACAGGCAGTCATGGATTCCCAAAATGGTACATATGCTGTTTCATAGATCAATTAGGCTGACTTATCACGTTGAATAAATTCCACCTTGAGTTTGACCATCGTTTTTACTGATTTAGAATCCAGCGGCAGCACAGTCTTGATGAGCAAGTGGAACCTCAGTCGATTTTTAAGCATGGCGACAATCATTTCGCTGAAAATGAATCAACTTCAGTGATTTTGATAATACGAAAAATCTATAAAAATATTGTGCCAATAATTACCACCATTAAATGATATTATTTTGTAGTGGAATTGAAATTTTAAACGGACAATGCTTCGAATCAAAACATTCCTGCGTATAACATCTCGACAGAAACGTTTCAAATCGAAAGTCATTGCAATATGGAATGACCCTTTTGAAGGAGTGTGCGAAAAACATTCCTCATTCACCACACACAGCTATCCTCAGGGATATATGTGGATACATTTATGTAATATGTTAATCATGTAAAATGCATCATGCTAACTAATGTTGTAACTTATTAAAACAAGTGGAATAATCGATTTGACGTAGTTATTTCACTTCAGTATTCGTAACAAGTGCAAACTGTGCAACTTCTGTTTACAGAAGGAAAAAATTTTGAATATCATCGAGTGAATCTTTATGGAATTTATTAAACAACAAAAAGAGCGATTTAACACAAAAACATTTCATACCATTATTAAAAAAATACCTATTTTCAACAACTATTAAATAAAAATATGTAAATTACTATTTGCTTGACATTTCCACTGCATAATCAACAAGTTTCCCTGGTGATATAAAAAGTCCATACCAATAGGTTTTTTGCTCTGCTCTTTAACATATTACTTGTAATTGAAGTCTCTTTAAAATTGTAAACAGTTTGTGCCGCGATGTTGCCAATATAATCCCAATTAAAAATGTGTTGTTCAGATTCAAGCAGTAATAACATATCTGATCTGCACCAATCAGTTTAAAATATTTTAAAAAGTATAAAGCAAGGTCAGGTTGAACATTGATTTTGATAAAAACACGCCTTGATAATCAAAATTATACTTAAACATGACAGAGATAATATTGTATGAAATAAAATAATCGAACGAACACTATTCCTGACGTAGATGATAACTTTTTTTAAAAAAGAAAAACTGAAAAAGAGTAATTTAAAATTTAATCTAGCTGTATTGTATTCCGAGTTCTACTTCGATGTCCAAAAGACATGCAATATGTTGCGGAAGGCTTCCACGACCACGAGAACTGCAAGATGGATAACAGTGCAAAGACTGGTATAAATCTTACAGCCTGCTAATCTACTAGCCGAGCATGGCCGGAGAAGTATTTCGCAAAATATTTACCTGTTCATATTTTTGTAATTGCGCTGATGGTAAGGATATTATCGGTGTATGTAAGTACACAATACAGTATTTATTTCGATACATTTTCAATGTAAAATCTCGACTATAATTCAACATGATAATTTTGTTGAAATGCAAAGTCGTGCATGGTTATACGAGGGCGAGTCAATATGCTTTTTAAACATGATGAAATCTGGCGTTGTATTACAGTGTGTGTTTTTGGTTGCGCTCGTAATTTACAAAGTCACATGATTTGCTTCGTTTAACAGCTTAGGAGCCATTCAAAAAGGACGTCTTTGGGTGGGTTAGGGGTTTCACAGGGGGATAGGGGGAGGAAGGGGGTATGACCAACTCGGATGTCCCTTCCTCCATCATAAAAAAGGAATATACAAGTACAACAGGGTACCCCTAGACCTAGAAAACCTGGAAATGTCAGTGAACTTTAAAATGTCTGGAAAAGTCAGAGAAGAATGACTTACCGGTATTTAAAAAAAAAGTCAGGGAAATTCAGCCCAAAATAAAGTTCAGGGCCCATCTGCAAACTTTAAAATTTTAACATTACAAATATGCAAAATGTTCTATAATTTTCAGGAAAAATTTACAAAATTGTTAACAGTTTGCGAGAATAAATTCGCAAAACTTTTCACGTTTTCCGAGCACAAATTGACAAAATTTACAACTGTTTTGGAGTACAGATTTGTAAATATTTTGAATATTCTTAATCTTTTCAAAAAACAAATTTTCAAAATTTTCAAGCTTTTCCGAGTACAAATTTGCCAAACTTTTAACTTCCGATACAAGTATTTATACAATTTTCAAAATTCTTTCATGGTAATTTTCATGTTAATTTTGAACTTTTTTGAATATTGTCCTGTGTCGATTTTGCAAAACAACATTTTTATGTTTCATTACAAAAGAAATGAAGTGGTGAATTTTGGAATAGAGATGTCACTTTTCTCAGTTTAGTTATGGTAGTTTTTCTGAATGTAAGAAAGGGCAGAAGGGGTTTCGTCTCTCAAATAATTCACATTCACAAAAAGGTGTTATCGTTGTGGAATTTTTTTTTTCTCTGCACCCAGGGCGAGTGCCCCGCTTGCCCCACCCTATAAGTTACGATGCTGCAGGCATACCACCAACCACCTTCAACACTCCTAAACATACTCTGTATACTGCTACCATTGAAGAATATGATTCAGGACAACCGATAAATCAAAATTAAATAAATTGCCAGTACACTAAAAATTTGCAAAAACTTCAAAACTGGGATCCTTCATCTGTGTAACTTGCTTTTTGATATCCTCTCGTACAATCGTTCTGTACAACTATTACAACCAATTAAAACTATCAGGACAATATTAAAAATGTCAAATAACAAAATCAATATTATGAAAGTTTTTGCGCTAAACATTGCGCTAAACTCTAGCTTCTTTCATGTCAGTATATGTGCAGTATATTATTTAACCACTTGAGAATAATTCAAATTAACCTTAAACTTTAATCCATTGTCATGAAGCCGTAAACTCTACTGATTATCGTTCATTTATCTATTAGATAATTGTATCTATATTTACTGAAGATAAATACCCTTTCAACGAGAATGTTAATTTCTATTTCTTACACCAATGGAATAATATTTCCAGTAATTTATCTTTCCTAGCAATAACACAACCTGTAACACGGCCAGGCAACAGCCTACCTCAAATTCCACCATTTGATGAAACTAACAGACGAATCTCTATATATTGTGAAGCAGATGTAAGTTGCTGCTAATATAAGCAGTCGAATCAAGCTAAAGAACAAATTTAATACCTGATGGCATAATTTTAGATTTACAAGGAAGGTGAGCATTGGCGTAAAATGAAATCACAAATTCTAGGCTGTGGCCATTTTGGGATCTGTTATCAGGCATTAGATGTGGTTACAGGGACTCTTATGGCAGTTAAGCAGGTAAGACAATCAATGCCCATCATTTGCACTTTGAAAAGGATTTACATTATAATCAAAGCATATTGAATTTCTACACACCCAGGTGCCAATTGATGGCTTACATGCTGCAAATGCTGAAGATCTAAAAGATGAAATTGAGGTTTTAGGTCGCCTTAACCATTCAAATATTGTTCGAATTTTAGGGGCGACTCAAGACACAACACTCATGAATATTTTCCTGGAATGGATGCCAGGTAGATTACAATTAAAATCAATTTTTATGTAATGATTATCCAGGGAGTTTGGGAAATTAGCTTGCGCTTTTCAAGCTCTTTATTTTACACACAGTGTATATACATGTAGGACAAAATTAGTCGTGTGATTTCCACATTATAGGCTCCCTCCCTTTTTTAATATTTGTCCTCTCATGTTATGTTGTCGAAGAGTTTAGTTTGCACATTCAATTCAAATTCAATTTTATTCGGTACCCTACAGTCAGCAAGTAAATGCCTTGTGGTAGGGGGATTGCCAGTAGCAGGTATGGAAATCTTAAAGTTGCAGAGTGGATAAATGTAATTTTCATGACAGCACAAATCTCATGCATGCTTTTCAAAAATACGTTTTTTTTTCTGAACTTTTAAAACTGCGCAGAAGCGGTTACAGATATAAAAATTTATTAAAAAATACTGATCAGATAGCAGGATACCCGTCATTCATACAAGAAATTACCATCCGCTAACTATTACGAAAATAAATGGGAGTATTCTATTGTACCGGTCAAGAAAAGTTTGGAAAAGAAAACACTTTTTACATTTGGCTTTTTACAAATTGGGTCTTGCTTACACCACGAATTTACACTATAGTCCGTTTATAATGGTGGTGTAATTTAAGAATGCTAACATGACCACATTCAAGGAATTAACCGCTTGCAGGCAACTTCCATGATTGCAAAAGGAAGAATTTAAGGAACTAAAATAGGCATTTTTTTCTTTTTAGGCGGTTCAGTTTCATCGCTTCTGGCCAAATTTGGTGCTTTCCATGAAAACGTCATAATTCGGTACATTAAGCAAGTGCTAACTGGATTAGCATACCTGCATAAAAACCAATTAATTCATCGGGATTTGAAAGGTATTCGGAATATACACTGATCATAGTAATATACATGTATAACCTATATCTAATTGACGGTGTGATAGTGGACTCCCGATTATCCGGGCTGCGGAATTACACGAGAACCCTGAATAAAAAAATAAAACTGGCACTGCATTTTTGTGCGAGCATATTTCTGGGATAAATAACGGGAAATGTCTGAGGATCTGATTTCCCTTACAGAAATATACAATACAGCATGTAAATTTACAAAATACCATGCACGTTTATTCAAACTGAGGAAAACATTGAAGAAGTGGATGACCTTTATTGGGGAAGTTACGTGAATTTTGTTGCCCTGGGCGATCGATTTCTCCTGCTCTGTCCGGGGACTTCATATCCGACCACCCCGGATAAACAAAGACATAATTTGAAGACCATTACATCGTAAACGTTTCCTCGATATAGGTGCTAATATCTTGGTGGATGGAACGGGACAACGCGTTCGAATAAGTGATTTTGGCACTGTAGGACGTCTAAACTCTCTAGTGACCCAGACTAACGAATTCATTGAACTGAAGGGAACACTACCATTTATGGCGCCAGAGGTAAGATCTCAATAGATCGAGAACACCTATTCAGTTTATGATCATAGTGCTATGCAGGAAGTTCATAATGATATACATGTATAAACTCTTCAGGTTGTTAGAGGCACACACTATGGCAGATCGAGCGACATCTGGAGCGTAGGATGCGTAATTATTGAAATGGCCACAGCTGCACTCCCTTGGAGCAGTGAAACCACTCCGATCACGAATTATTATCAGCTATTTTATTTGGTAGGAATCAATGTATGAATTTGTTGTATAACCGCCTAATTTCTGCACACGAGGGCTAGACACCAACGTCAGGGGATGTGCCAGCGTCACCTACCTGGAAATTTTTGCCTAAGAAGGGGGAATACCACCCCCCCAAGAGGGATCTTTAACGTGCAGAGTGCAAATGGTATCTGCACGGGACCTCGGTTTAAACTCAAATGAAAGTGCCGCCAATTAGTGAATTTTGCCCATTCTGAAAATTCTCAACGACCTCGACCGGGGAGCGAACCCCGCTAGGGATGAAGGGAGTTTGTTGCTCTCTCCTTATTGACAATAGCTAACGAAAATCAAACTTAATTATTATGCAATTTTGTAACGAAGTTATGTCTCCTTTTAGATTGCAGGAACACATGTGCCGCCTAAAATACCAACGACGCTTTCCAATTCAACGAGAAGTTTAGCCATAAAGTGTTTGGAACTGAATCGAAAAAGAAGACCATCAGCTGAAAAACTATTGCTTCTACCTCTATTTTGCATTTCCCCTAGTAACTATTTATCCAACAACCAAGGAAACCACATCCAAGGAGACCAACGCAATCCCATTTCAGAAACCGTGAATGGTAATCCCTCTCGTCCCCCCAGCCCTTATTATCATTCTGAATCTGGAGGAGAGTCCTCCAATTCTGTATCTAGTGATGAATCCTACGATTCTAAAAAAGGGCCACGCTCTCAATCACTGCCCAATTCAACAGATACGTCGAATGATCCAACATTTTCCGAGGACATTTAACGAAATAGACTGTTTATTGAATTAATTTTGCACATCGCTGTATGTGTCATCCATTTAAAGTCGCAGTCGTCAATGTCATTTTACACCCAAGAAGACCATCATGACCATGCATGCGACGACGTTCTTCTTGTTTGTTTGAAGAATAAATGCAAGGAGCTATTACAACCTAGCACAAAAGTGAAACATTTCATTTAAGTCTACGCCAATGTCGCCAAATGATATAAATACTTTCATGCAAGCAACCTGTAGATTTTACGTCCATGACAATTCACTTTTATAAAACACGATAACTTCGTAGTAAAGAAGTGGCCTATTAGGCCACTCGGCCATTTTTATTTTATTTTAGAAAGCTGACAATATTATGATATTCAAGTAAATTAACGTGGAAAACCTAAATATGTAATAATAAACATTTTTATCATACCAACATTTGATTTTTATTAGCAAAGTTGGTCAACGATCCTTCGCTTTTTTGTTGTAATAAATTTATGCATATAATTTTATGCAAAAAAAGTATTTTCGTAAAGAAATATTTATAAATAGTAATTGCAAGAAGCTAAAGCAAACGAATATAAAGTTTGAAAACATGTTATATTTCCTGTATTTTGTGTTTGGCTTCATCATTATAATGCCCTTCGCGTAACACGCTGCAGAAATGGTGAATTAAAACACTTGAATATATAGTTCGTACAAGGGGATTTCGAACTATAGAGGGTCAGAGACGGCAGCTGTCTAGAAATTGTGAAACATTCTTCATAAATGGTGCTGGTAAATTTAAAAAATGTTGACCATCACAAACGAATAGTATGTTTCCAGTATAGCCACGCATTTGCGTAAAATTCCAATAGACTTATTTGATATTTGTGACTGCAATAATAAGGAAACCGCCTAAAATACCGAAGATTCTTTACGGCTAAAGTTCGGAATATGGTGGAAGATGTCACTTATTCCTTCTTTACAATACTTTAGTTATCCCCCTACATGTTTGATTCAATTAAGCATTGTTAACAACAAAGAACGCGAGAATATATTAAAAGCTAGTTGAAGCAAAACGATAAATACATGTTATAATCCTACCTTACAACTCGATGCATAGAAGTCTGACCGACACGGAGTGACCACGCGTCCTGTGCCTGGTTGTTCAGGGGCCGAATTTTGGTTCAAGTTTGAACCACAGCTGTGAACGAAATGTTTGTGAATTCCAACGCGCAACGACGCCTTTTCATTTTCACGCGGGAATATCCTTCAAAGGTCAAAATAGTTCTCACGCATGCGCATTACGCAGGCTTTTAGCTTTAGCACAGCTGTCAGTAATACGAGGCGTCTGCATGGCTTTGCGTGTGCCCACGTGTTATTAGGTTTTCTAAATTTGGACTGGAAATATTTACTGCTTATAAGTTATTATCAGCACGATGCTGTTGTTAAAGTATTTAATGCGGGCTAGAAGATCAGAAGTTTTGCCGTTCTTGCTACCGAAAATGTCTCGAACCAGGCAAAGCGTCGCTCAAGGATTCAGAAATGTCGGAATTAAACTTCACGCCTGTGATATCACACAAACTTGTAAGTTTCATACTACAGCTTATCAAAATCAGGATGAGCAAGAGTACCCCGACTCAGAATTGGACTCTATACTAGAGGACGTTAGCTACAATCAATTCGTTCGTACGATATACGCTATTCCTGGAGCTGGGCATAGAATATGCCTCGTTCAACCCATTATTAATAAAGGTCCACATCGACAGCAGAAAACAAAGATGCAATATCATATGGATGAAGGCATTGCTTTAGTTGAGACGTTAGATAATTACAAAGTTGTTGACAAGGTCATGCTCTAGATCGAATGTGTATATTAATTGTATAATATGCAGATTATAGAATTACCTAAATACGTTAATTTTCGTTTCTTCCAACGACGATGATCAGATGGTTTTAGGTACGAGGAGTCCTACCCAAAAACTGGTATTTGGCTCTGGGAATGTTGATCGGTTACGAAACCACATATGCACAAACTACGGCGTCTCTGCTGTTTTCGTAAATGTCAACAAACTTGATGGGGCTCAGCATGCGGAATTAGCAGTTCTACTGGGTTTGCCCATATTTGATAGATATAGCATCGTTCTTCAGATATTCAAGGACCATGCAAAAACGAAGATTGCTAAACTTCAAATCGCTCAGGCAGAAATTCCTTACCTAAGGTGAACCATTTTTCAGGATAATACTTTTGAAAATGGAATGTTCTTCCATGTCAGCTTATTCAATTATACTCTAGACCAGAGTTTCCCAATGGGGTTCATACCCCATATGCACCCTAGACCCATTCTACTGTATGTACATGTACTTGGTGGACGTGACAATGGTCGGTCATCATGGTTTATTGCCATCGACGCTTTAAAAGTATAACCTACACTATATGGGCGTCAATGAACCTATTTTAACCAGTATTAGAGGCCCGTTAACCTGCTATAGTTTCATATGTAGTTAAAGCTTTGGATGGCTGATATTAATGCTAAACATTCATCACTTTTGGGTGTCAGTGGCGATGTCACATATTCTTGGGTAGGGTAATTCATTTCATATAATTTTCATTACTTAGATCTATGATAAAATGGGCTCACTTTGTTGGTGATAATATGCAAACCAGCAACTATCAACATATTGGCGGCACCGGTGAAACTTATTTAGAGACCCGAAGACAGCTCCTTGAAGAGAGAGAAGCAAAATTAAAAAATGCGATAAAGAAATATAGAACCCATCGGCAATTAATAAAGAAAAGTCGTGGGAAGAAAGACACTGCTGTAGTAGCTGTAGTTGGTTACACAAATTCAGGTAGAATATTACATGTTAACAACTGTGGCATATACCTAAAAATCTGTTATAACCCATAGTTATTTTTGGAGGATTGGTTGTCACATTTCTCAGTTGGGTAAGTTTGGGAATATTTTTAACTTTAATGTATCTAAATACGTTACCAGGAAAAACATCTCTTATAAAAGCGTTGACTGGCGACAAAAAGATGGTCCCAGTTAATCAGTTGTTTGCCACTCTCGATGTCACTGCCCATGGTGGTCGTCTCCCGAGTCGCATGGAAGTCATATACATTGATACCGTGGGCTTCATTTCGGACATACCAACTGCACTGATCGAATCATTTCAATCTACGTTAGAAGATGCTATTCAAGCTGCAAGTAGTTTTGAAACTAAAGATAGTCAATGTTTCTTTAAATTATGCCTTTAATTCAATACATTTCTCCATTATAGGATTTAATTGTCCACATACGTGACATCAGCCACCCAGATTCAATTGGTCAGCGGGGATGTGTTCTGGATACCTTAAAACAGCTGCATTTGTCCGAAAAACTCCTTGAAAACATAATAGAAGTTGGAAACAAGAGTGACTTGATTCCAGAGTAACTTTTCATAACCATTATTTCTTGGCCAACATCGCCAAATTGTAAATTCCTAATTTTGAATTTATCTATTAAATATTAGAACTAAACATATTGAAGGCAATGATGATGACGATGAGTGCTTGCTGGTCTCTGCTACCAAAGGGACTGGATTATCAGAATTACAAAATATTATTGAACAAAAATTGATTATGTGTACATCTAATCGGAGAAGAGTGTTTCGGGTGCCCAATGGAGGGGAGGAATGTAGGCAAGTTGGATAAAATCAGAATTATTGATGCCAAGTTATAATCGGCATTGGCTGACGAAAGAAATTTCACATTTTCAGGTGGCTGTACAAAGAGGCTTCAATTAGTTCTGTAATCCCTGACAAAGATGAGCAATATTTATTAATGGAAGTGATCATAGGAAATGCTGCATTCTCTAGATTCTGTCATTATTATGGTGATATGGAAATAATTATTGACAACCAATAAAAAAACTTAATTATTCGTTTATACTGTATTTAAAAAATATGATTTAACAAACTATAAAATTTCACATCCTCTAATGTAAACTCAATTAACAATAAATTCAACAATTAAAATCAGGTTCCCATAGTAAAGATTAAAAAAAAAATTAGCTGCTTGTTAAATCCAAAGAGTAGATTAGAGCATTCATGAGTAAATTATTATTTTTCCCAAGTTCTAAGAACACAAATGCTCTAATCGACTTTTAGCTCTATGGTTTATGCATGCGACTTGTGTAAACTGTAGAAAATAGTTAAGCTAGTTTTGTGCTTTATCAAATTGTATGGCCGTTCAAATCTCGCATTTCGATTTCGTCGGTGCTAGTTTCTCCCGTTTTTCTAAAGGATGCCTGTAAAAATGTCAAAACATTTAAAATACTGCAGAACTTAACAATTTTAGCATTTTCTAGCTCAATTTCTAATGAATAAAACAGTTACCCTTAAACTGCTAGGAGCAAGTTCGCTATTCTCACAGTAGCATAAAGTCAGGACATCAACGATCATCTAGAAATAGCACATGTTACATATCTACTAACGATAACCCTGCATAAATTTAGAGCATTTCTTACCTCATACAGAGAAAGAACGCAGTGTGCAATAAAAAAAGCAAGAAGGCACGCAATCATGATAGGAACAGCATAAAAATGCAAATTAGGGTTGTTCTAAGACAAATAAACAATTTGTTAAACAGATCAACATTTAACGAGCCATTAATCTTTAAAAGCCCTACAAATGACAACAAAATAAACATAACTCACTTTCATGACTAGAAGTCCGATTATCCCTGTAAGTGTTGTGACCAAAACTTTGCCAAGGAAAAGTACGAAATCTCCCGCACTATTAAGAGTGGCCACCAAAATTGAATTGCTTAGTATACATTCGAACGCCTATTGAAACAACAATTCAGACAGGATATAGTGAATGTCTGTAATTTGAAGTCCACTCCAAATAAATCATGAAATGAGGAATATTTACTTCTTCTGCAGCAGGGCAAAAATTGCATCCATCCAGAGCTAGAATACAATAATTCAATGTGTGGCAATGAGCATGTTATTTAAACTAGATTATCTATGAATAATCAATAAAGGCAAATCAACATTTTTTTTGTAAAAGAACTGAAAACTTTCTTTTGAATGAGAATGGGCACGAAAGTGATTCCCTATTAACAAGCCAACTAACATTTTCTTACGAGTATTATGGATGCAATATCTCGTAATTCTTCATACATGTATTTTGTTTTCTAGGCAATCTTGTCAAAACTTCCAAATTAGAAATTGAAAACAATATTTACCAACGACTGTATAAGCATTGTGATTAATGTATTTAAGGAACTTTTCGAAGCACCAAAGGCAGCAACAGCAACTAGTTGAACAGCATTTCGCACAGTTACTATTAGACTTTTTCAATCTGCAAATAAGGAGAATGCCAAGATTAGCACGGGGCCATCAGGCAAACTCAAGGTAAGAAAACTGACCATTACTTTGTTTGTACATATGTTAGAATGATTCGTGGAAGTTTGCAGATGGTGATGAGCATCGCTCCTTTTGCCACCGAGCCAATATGAAACACCACCAGATTTACGATAGATTTCCAAATTGGGTAAGACAGGTTTTCTCTGTCACTAGATATATGGATAATAAAAATCAAAACCAAAATTACCTTCATCTATGATAAAAGAATATCAGTTACTTACGTGGCAAAGTACCATTTGGCAATTGCCCCAGCCATGACTAATTGTTGGCATGCCAGAATAAATTCAGACACCCAAATCAATGCAATTGCATAATACCACCACATGTATCTTGCCCAAGAGGGGTTTATGTAATCAATCGTAAACAGTTCTGTGAACTGAAATTAAAGTGCATCACTTTAACAAAAAAGAAATTGCAGTCATAATAATAACAAGTAGAAAAAAATAATCTTACTGGAAAGATGTAAGTTTGAAATGAAGATTCATTATTAAATGGCAATGTCAGTGGTTGTTTGCTAGGATGGACTAAGGAATATAATATTAAAACATCAGTAATGAAAAACGTCATTATCATGAAAATAAAGTGGAAATCAGTACATTTTTGCACACATTTAAAGAAATCTTGTTATGAATAATCACAAGGATATTGTGTACCTCAAACGTAGACATTTCCCACACATCTTCATGGGGAAAGTCATTATATATCATACGTGTGAAAATAGACTAGGACAGACTGAAATTTAAATGCTTGCAAACTTGACATCACGTTTAAAATAGAAGGAAAAATCACTACTTACAGGCAGTTGCCAGGCATAAGTTCACAGCAATCCAAAAGATGAAATACAAAAATAAGGCAACCATTGTCCAAAATGGAAGGAAGAAAAGACAGGGCATTTCTAGCATACAACTGCTAGATTCTTCAAACAGATGAGCTACCATTGGCATTTTTTGTCTCATGCACAGAATTACAGTGAATAAAATAGCCTATTGCAAAAAAAAAAATACCTCATTTAGTCCTATTTCTTAAGACTTTATTAAGATTGTTATAAGTGCATGCTTACAGATATGATGGTTGCAGTAATTGCATAGGCAAGGAATACACGCTCATTCCTTGCCATTTCCTCCAGCATCTCTTCCATTGGAATTAAATCCAACTGGGTTTTCAGGTCCACATAGGTCCACCACAAAATGGCTGTAATGCCTGTAACAAATAAACCTCATATGTAATGGAAAATCAGAACTTCAATATTTATTCTTTGAATAAGAATAATGCTCTTACCTATACAAGATAGGCAAACCATCGTTGTTATTATGCAAAAAACCCATTTCACCAAAATATGGATTATGAGAATCAGAACCGCTGACAGGACTGAAAATATATAATCGACAACAATGAGCGAGTGTGATTAGTTGGTCACATCACCATCACATACAAGTGTACTTTCCATACACATCTCAATCAATACAAGATTATGCTATATTATAATTTGTTATACAAAAATACTGTAAACTACAGATTATTCATGCATGTGATCGGCCTAAGATCCTTTTTAATACATAACATTGTACTAATTGCAACGGGAAAATGTTATTGTACAGAGTATTTGTTTTAAAGACTGATGATAACTTCCAGATAACCCTATTATTTCTAGATTTTAAAATTCACTCTAACAGTATTTTTTTTAAAAAAAACTTGGCAAGAATGCGAAATCGACAGCAAAAAAAGCATTGCATTCGATTTTGGATACTTTTCATTTTTTTTAAATAAAAAAGCGATTTGTCAAATTTAAAACAATAATAGAATCATCCAGACAAGCCACAATTTAAGGGAAGGGTGAATAAATCTCGAAGTTTTCAGCCTTCTTTTTAAAACTAATGCGTATTAAAATGTGAGCTTTAGGGGTTACATCAAGCTTACTGAATTTCTGAGATAGGGAAACTGAAACTTAAAGCTCGTTTTGTACGTACCCATAAGTAGAACTGCCTAAGTAAGGGAAATAAAATGTCTCCACTTTCATTGTTTTAGAAATTATTTTTACATAATGTATACATCATGGCTTTAAAAGTTGAAAATTCAATTTTACGAAATATCTGAGAAACTTTACTTTCCAGGTGTGTTCAGGGAAGTACAGGCAATATGAGAGCAATTAGTCATAACAAATGAAAGAAAAGCAATACTTGCCACAAGCAACAGCTGCCAAAATTACCAGTTCTTTTGAGCTAGCATAAATATCTGCTGTGACCTGTTGCAGTAAATCTATGCTATTTAAATAACCATGAATACTATAAATGATGTCTTTTGGCAAGCTCACAACAGATTGCGGAACACATCTATTAAGGAGTGGCAAGCTAAAATCATTAAAAATACAGAATGGATTTTGTGAAGGTCGAGAGTGATTATTGTTCATTTAGGTTTTTTTTCTTTCACCTACCTTGGATAGACTGGAAGTTCTGGGCAAAACAACATAATTTCTTCTACGGAAATGTTACTCGAAACGTTTAGATCATAAAGACACAACTGCGATTGACTTGCTCGAGTGAATTTTTGTAGATCTTGATAAGTCTCCAACTTCCAATCGGGGCATTGTTTAACACAGATTTTGAAAGATTTCTCCAAATCATTCAAATTTAAGAAAAACAAGTATCTGCAATATCGACAACTAGATTTACGCAAAAGCATGCAGCCAAAAAGCATATCCAAATGTTAAAAAAAAAAATACAGTACCTTTGGTTTGTAAGGTCTTTTCCAGAATTGGAAACATTAGTCAAAGGCTCATTTTGGACGCCACATACATTTCCAAAACTATCATACCCATATATTAAACTTTGTGGATTGCCATACACAAAAGCAAATGCTGCAATGAAGACCTTTAAAACGCAAAGTACACTAATAAATTGGCAACAAATTGGCATTAATTAAAGAGCAATACAAAATAATGTAATATATAGTACGTACCATTCCAACAATAAAAATTATAAAAACAATAAGCCAGCACACGTCCGTAACAGCACGCACTGGCTTGTGATATCCCTGAAATATAAGCAAACCCTTATGCAAATATTCAAGAATAAATAAGGAGTTAATTAATATAAACCGAAATTAATATACTTGCATCTTTTTCCTCTGCACAGCAGCATGCCATTGCATTTGGCAAAATTCAAGTACTCCAGAAGTAGGCTTGCAATTGTTGCATCTCTCTGTACTGACAAGTTCACAGCCCCGTACAATAATCTGAAGTAGGGGAAACTCAACTGTTTCATACATGTAAGTACTAGCACCCCCCAAAAATCATACCCATGCACATTAAGTTAATTGACACTCTTATATATCATACATATTCTCTCCCCCCGACTATTTCGGATTAATGTATAACTACGTGTATTAAATCTATAGCTCAAACGCACGAGTTGAATACACATATGTGTATGGGTTTCCTCGACACCAAGACTCCTGCCAAGATCTCTAGATCGAAGTACGTGCAGGGAGGGGCCCCCCACGTGTTATATATGATCGCGATTCAATTTTAACACATAAGCATTAATTCTTCCCAAAATAATAACGAAATACTAAATAAAAAACAAACCTATCCGGTACGTCCTCTCCTCGGAACTTCGGAATCTCGTCACTGTGATCTCGTACACAAGTACGATCGTTGCAAAGCGTAGCTAAAAGTTGACACAAAAAGCACTCGCCCACCCCCCGGTGCGCCCACCAAGACACGAATTCAATGGCGCGAAACTTCAAATAGATTTAAAAAATTTATTCGCACCAGTAGGCGATTGTAGCTACAATCGAGGCAGTTAGAAAAGCAAAAGTAACGTCAAATATCAAATATCGCATTTCTCCAAATGAGAGAAATGTTAACCGTTGTAACAAGCCTTCAGACATTCTTCACGGTGTCGAAAATTATTGCCATTGCCGCGGCATCCACCGTAAGTAAAAGTACGACACTTACGCTCATAAGAATCGTAATACCATCTCTTGAAGAAAGCGCGGCAAGGTCCTGTTACAGGCCCGAGGGAGCACACATCTTCATAAAAACGAGATATTATATTACTTATGGCACAAGTACAGATATACACATTTAACGTGCGAAAGTTAACTGCGCATTTAATTACCTCGACTGGAGTACGTGTCGCTGGTGGTGGTGAAATTTATCACCGTGAAAACGACAACAAGAAACGCGACCACTTTCATGCCAGAATGCTGCATTTTTGCAAAATATAGGCTTCAACAATTCTGTTAAAATGCAGAATACATCGTTAATGATATTAGAAATTACTCGTCGCGATGAAAAATTCGTTTCCAAGACATTACCGAGTCCAGTAATGGTGAAGGTAGATGAGATGCAATCGTCGACCAATGTTCAATCGATCAGTGCTCAGATTTTTTGAAGAAATAAGCTATATAAAGAAATGTTAACCTTGACCAATAACAGGATGGCACATTTAAATTTAACGCATACCATGATTTAGCAAGACTTACATGTACAGTACAGTATATGGCATAATCATATCACAAAAAAGGGAAATTCCGTAATCAATAAAAGCAGGATATATACTGTATTATGTTGGCCCAGACGGGGTTTACAAGATCCGGTTCCTATAGTTTAAGAAAACAGGAGTTGTGCAACCATTATGTTTAGTAGGGTTGTTCGAGCAGAAGCTTTGCGAATCGTACTTTGGCAGCCTTGAAGTCACGTGTGCAAGAATAATGCATTAATCGGTCCAAGAACAGCGATAACCTCGAGTGAATTTTTAAACCAATTTAAGTGCCGGTCTTGCACACGTTGCATAGCATCCGTTTGAGTACCCTTACAATTTCATCATTTTCTGCATTAATTCAGGCAACATTAACATTACATACCGTAAATACGGAATTAAGCGCCGGACCCGCAATAGCCGCCTGCCTTTAATAAGCGTCGGGGCGCTTAATTCCGTATTTACGGTATTCGATAAAATTGACTTGTCTTCATCTTGTAGCGTGACAGTTTCCATCCGCAAGTCATGATTTCTCCTGGAACTCATCTCGGAAGAATTTACTTTATTTTTTTTTTTGGTATTTTTTTAGTTTCAAACAGACTTTTCAGTACTTGAAAAAAAAAGAGACTTAAAATTTAAAGTGATTATTCGATAAAACGGACTTGTCTTCATCTTGTAACGTGACAATTTCCATCCGCAAGTCATGATTTCTCCTGGAACTCATCTCGGAAGAATTTACGACTTCTATTTTTTTTGGAAATTTTTTAGTTTCAAACTGACTTTTAATAGAAGTAGTTATCATAGTCAAACTCACGGATGAAAGCAACTTTAATGTATTGTAAGCATAATTGAATGGGACTTTCTGGCTTAGGACTTTGCCATGAGTTTGATTTATTATAACCACTTCTGTGAAAAAAAAATTAGCTAATGGTTTAAGGATACAGTGTTAATACTCCTTTAAATTCGTGGGCAATTTAGGAAAGTTTAGAAACATTAATTCTTGGATTTTCTTCATTTTTTGATGATGACCGTCATATTTACCATAGGTTCCTATGCAAAAGGTTTCTTCATCAGGAAACATTCTAGTCTAAGAAGATTAGCTAATTTTATTAAAAATACGGGTTAAATATAACTCTTATTAGACATGAAATTACTCATTAAAATTACAATACATACTTTACGAAATATTTCAAGTTTTGTAAGTGTCAATACAAAGAAAATACATGTAGATCATTTAATTAATTTTTTTGTTAGAGTTTATTGTATGTTCAAATTAAATGTTATTACAGACAAACATGTTTGGAAATTATTTTTATTCTGCCAATTTCTGAAATTTTACTGGTGTCTCATTAGTTATGTTGAGCACTGTAGATTCAGAAAATAACTAATTAAGAATTAAAATAATCAGTTTTTTCTAAAAAATTAAAAAGCATCTGAAAACAGTCAAGTTTAAATTTGATCAATTTTTAGTGGTGTCTTCATGTTTGGAAACCAAAATTATTTTTAAAACAGGTGTATACATTAAAATTACATTAATAAACATTAACTGACCGATTTTTTTATTACAACAGATGTTTGTTTTTAAACAATTCAATGCACATTCATTAAATACATTAGAGTAAATCTTGCAAACTTGTTAATCATTATATTGGATTAGGGCAAATATTTCACAAATATTGGTGAATATTTCACCATGATTTGCTGAAATTTGCTAAAATTCGACCTAGGTAAACATATATAAAGGCAATTTCTCAAGAAACTTTGAAATTTCTCAAATAATTTTTTCTCTTTCAATTGGCAAACTTTTGCGAGAATTTCCAAGGCCTCGAACTGCATCTCCCTGATCATGTCATTACAGAGACAATTTCCATTGAAGTTAAAGAAATACTTTTCCTTGACTTCCTCAGGGATGTAATCAAGAAAGAAGGAAGTCATGATTTCGTCCTTCATTACGAAAATCAGGTTCATCAGTTCGCGACAGCAATCAGAGTTTTGGAGCAGATTGCTCTTTTGGTCAGTGCCTAGTTTCCAGAAACCAATAAATAGACCCTTGTAATTATGGTAATCATTTTCACGCAATTGCAGCCTGCGCAATTCCCATTTTGCAATTGATATAGCAACTTTCAAGTGTTGTTTATTACTGAGGCCATTGACCAGCATCCTGGCAGCATGCAGGAAAAGGTGCTGATAAGGCCAATTATAAAGGATGGCCTTGAGAAGTCTTTCAAAAAAGGTGC
>JAQGBX010000022.1:0-65116 GCA_034698745.1 Megaphyllum sjaelandicum
TCCTGGAAAAGTCAGGGAAGTTGAAAATGAAATTTCTGGGGGAACCCTGTTACGGTATTTTGTTAGGAGAGCCACATTTTGACATCAAAAGAGCCACATGGGGCTCCGGAGCCACGGGTTGCCGACCCCTGCTATAGACTACTCTCATTGTCCATGGCTTGCCGTGGTACAATGGGAAAGACGTCTGTAAATGTGTAGAATGCCAATTGAGTAGAACGACATTCAGCGTATTGTGTTCATGAAAATATGCTCAAGGATAATATGCATTATTAACAACATGTGTTCAAAATACATTTTCGTGTGTTAGGTGATTTAAAAACGATATACTGTACATGTACAACTAGAAATTTTTTGCAAAATCGGGGACATCCCAAAATGGACCTGAAGCTTTTCCTGGTATTTGTTACAAAATCATGGGTTATGGTAATAAAACGATGTACTGTATTCTAGAAATGTTTTGCAAAATCCTTTTTTTTTTGGCCATGGCTACAAAACCATGGGAGTTAGTAATTCTCCAAATCTATACATGTATAAGGTGAGGTCTATACGTCTTAACGTAATTAAATCAGTGTTATTATAGGGTGGCAGGGTTTCTTTCTTCTTCGTTTTGTCAACGTCAATCAGAACATTTGTTACTTTGGTTTCCACGGATTGTTCTGGAAATAATCTTTGTGTTCAACCTTAATATTCACTTAAAAGGTAACTGGTAGTCGATATTTAACAGGTGAAAGCTATACGTTAACCCTCGGGAAATGCCATGCATGTTCACTAACACTGGAGAAAGTTATTCTGTTACGCCTTTCGGGTCATAGGTGTACCTTCTCCCACTCACTCCACACCCAAAAAACAAGGTTAATTTTTTCTTACATATAACCAAGCAGTCATGACCCCTAAAGCTATTTTTGAAAAAAAAAAGTAAATTACAGATTCAACTGCGCTTTAAAAGACATCTAACTTACGACCGCCGCAAAAAAATATAAAAAACAGCAAAATAACAACTAAACAAAAGTTAGTGCTTTTGGCAAGTTTTGTTCGTGCAGTTTTTCCATCGATTGGAATGTAATATAAATTGCGTTACATTTACAAAAACATTTCAAGTCAAAGACTATATTTATAACCAACTACAATGTATATAGTAAAGTTAACGAAGAAACGTCCACTATGAAGTGTTTAAAAAGTAGTATTGCACAATCTTGGTAGATCTATAAAAATATGAGATGGAACATCTAAATGCCAATTAAAGAAGCAGTACTTGTGCAATAGCAGTACATGCAGGTTTTAAAACCAACACACGGTACCACCGTATTTCCATTCATTTGAGTATAAGAATAGTATATGTTTTGGGAATGACATGATTCACCCGACCCGACCATGACCAGCTAAACAAATAAATCCAAATGACATTAAAGAACTGCGTTCATGATGCGAAAACTAAATAAATGTAGATTTGTGGTTGGAGGGAATTGTGTATACCAACCCAACTTTGCGGTTTATCTCGACAGCATTCGTTCAAGAGATGTACATACATGTAAAAGGGCTGCGTCATGCATTCAGTACAGATTTTAATCAGATCTATACTTTTGGGATGTTTCTCTAAATTCCATTGATTTAATTAGTGTACCAGCGGTCATTCTTGTGTAAACTAATACTTTAATGCCCAATTGATTCGTGAGGTCAAAAGTTATCGAATGGGTCTTGCATAGAATATACTATCGACACAGTCCTTTTCATCATGGCACCCTCCTACTGTAGGCTATATGCTCCCTATAAACTAAATTGCCTATCAAATGTAGGGCTTGGCTTATATTGCATTGGGCAGAAATTACTTGCCCTAGAAGGTCACCATATCGCCCCTCTTACATGGATTACTTCCCAGAGCATGAATGTCATAAATTAAATAGCCGTGTTTACAACATACAGTATATACTGTATAACCAAAGACCTCTCTTATTTCAAGGTACATGTATTACAGAAATATTTCCTTTTCCTATTTTCTTTCAATAATAATGCAATACCAATCTTTTTTTTCGATTTTGTGTTAAAAAACATTTTTTAAATATTTAATTCAATTCATTTCGTTAAAAAAACGTAAATAAATCTGCTTTATTATAATCAAATTTTTATCCATAAAAGACTTACATGTAATGTACATGTAGTGTAGTTTAAAATACTGTACATTAATGACATATAGTATGTCAAGCTAATTGCTATACGTTTGCTTGTTCATTAGCCAATATTCACAATAATGAGAACATGTTGGGATTTAAATATGTCTAATCAAATACTTATTTAGTTACCAACCGTAGAATGACTGCAGTCTTTTAGAGCAAATTTAGAACAAATTTTGAACAGACTTTGGAGGATGTACAGTACGGGGGTAATTCGGACAGAAACTTTTGGCATGCAGTCTTGAAATCAGGTGTGCAAAATAGACACACTTTTGGCAAAAAATTCATTCATGGTCATCGCTATTTTTAAACCAATTCATTCATTCATTTTCTGCAGGTCACTTCATGATTGCCAAAAGTGATATTCCTAAAACTTTATCTGAGTACGGAATGACCTGTCTAAGCAATACAATGACAACATCAGGGCATTCAAGTAGTGATCATAATAATGATATACTAACGCCATAGGCAAATTATCTATTAGAGAAAATTACCCGCCGGCCCCTACTTTTAATCCATGATTCGATTAAAGTCACGTGATACAGGCTCCTATGTAACTTTTCATAAGGACCATTGCGTCGTTTGCAATAAACACAAACTGCTTTATAAAAATCACCTCAATTATAGAAAAGTATTGGAAAAGCAATTATTTCTCTACCATAAATTCGAGGTTATTTCTGAAGAATATGTTTCGACTTTAAAGTCGAGAAATGCGCTTTAAGAAACGTCTTGGATTATAGGTTAAAACACGTCATGGGGGAAAAATATAAGATAATAAACGACTATGTCAAATGATATACAAGTATATTCGATAACTGCGAGGGAATCGTAAATACCGTTATAAATAATGCAAATATCGAACGATATTACAAAAAAAAAACAGCGAATTATCGGAATGTTTTATTGGTTACAATGGCAGTTCTGACTTTATTTTATGATGCAAGATCAAAATTTCGAGAAGGAAACTTATAGAAAAATAACAATGACTCAGTTTTGGTGAGCAAAATAGCCGCCATGAATGCTTCAAATCTGCCTTAAGGACATTCTTACAAAAAAAAGAGTGCATTATACATGCTATGGGTGCATTAAAGTGGCATAACCACGCTTAATTGCATACAATCATGAATTCCGACCGCAAGTGTGCGCTTTGGCACAGCCTCATTGGGAGTATATTATTACGAATAGCACGCACAGGGGTGTACCCCTGTGCGTTTTGGCCTGTAGGGTGCGCCGAAACCAGCGTAAATCTTTAAGTTGTGGCCCTATAAAAAAGACACCCAGGCTTAGCAAATTGCTTTAAATGCCATCAAAGGTGAGCATGTAGTCCATTCTTATACTGTATATGTTACGAAAGTAATTTGATTAGGATAGAAGAAACTTTTTAATAAAGCAGGTTTATTGTGCAAGAGGCAAAAGCGTGGTCACGCTAATTTTGTTCGCTTGAAATGCATACCAGGAGGGAAGACAGCATTTCCAGAATTAACCTACCAAATGGACGGTGAGGGCATTTATAGGGCAACAATCTTCGCAACCATGACTAAATGACCCGAACATGGTGCGAGCAATAATGTACTTCATAAAATTAAAATGGAAATGAGAAAAGCAATGTACGGAAAACCAGCAATAATGACAACATTCCTTAAATAACTGATGTAAATTAATACATGTACATAAAAGTGGGGAAAAGAACTTCCCAACGCAGAATCACAGTACACCTTGGCAGAATTAATGCATGTCTTTCCCGTGTATCTTGAGTGATTATTGATTAATCTTGTTCATTTTTCTACGTGTATCTATCTTAAAAAACAAACAAACTGCAAAAATTCGATTTTTGTTGTTGTAAATTTTGATTCATGTGCACGTGCAGTACGTCCATGCATTTTGGTGTACAATGGTAATGAAAGAATCTGTGAGTGGCACTTTTACTGCTTTTATTAGACGAAGTCACGTGTGCAAAAATAACACGCTAATTGGTTCAAACAAACTTCACTCTATATACATGTAGGTTAATCGCAGTTACAGTAAACCAATAAATGCCTTTATTTTGCACACTAAGTCATAACTGCCAATTTAAAGTCTACCCGAATTCCGATGCTTAAGAAATTGGAGAAACATTTTTTCCCAAGCACCTCAAGAAAGCTTTGCAAAATTAGGAAAAAGTCTACAGGCCAGTGGTCACATAGATATAATGTAGGCCTACGCTCGTATAGTGAACATACTGTGCATGCATGTACTCTGCTCGTCTTAACATTTATGTGTATACCGGTATACATAATTTAGTATTTCCAAATGGTTTCAATTTAACATTACGAGTAAACGCACACATAATTCCACAATCCCATTATGACAACTGCGAAACTCGTGCACTTGCATGGATTTACAGTTAATTGAAAAGAAGCATCACCATTATAGACCCTAATGCATAGTTCAAGCTTATACCCATGCAATTACCTATTCATTCAACGTATACTGTGCATGTGCGAAACGCAATTTCGCAATGGATGCCAGTAATAAACTACCAGCTGCAAGCGGTAGATCTCACTGTAGGGTTCCAGAACTGTAACAGTATACAGTGTATATTCATATAGGCATTAATGGCGGTGCCAAATCTTGGTTTGAAATTTATTGTTAACTTTGGCAATTTATGATAGTGTACACCAATTATTTAGCATGTTTCGAAGACGATTCCAGTAAAACATGCTTTTGAAATCATACAAAAGCCGTGTTATTTCACAACAGTGCATTTGCAAGAAATTTCCAGAAACTTGATCATCAACAGAGTACTGACCAATTAATGCATTGTGCGAAATCATTTTAAAATAACTTATTTTACGTTGCCGTCTTAAATAGATTATATTTCCTTCAAACACGCATGACTGAAATTACCATAAATAATCAATGGCTGAGAGCACGGTGACACTTATTCATGTAGGTTGAAAACCAGTACTGTCGCCTAGTGGCAAGGGTCTGCAATACCACTATTCGACACTGGTTCGAAATACAGGTAAGTTGGCCACCTACATGACTAAGTGTCACCGTGCTCTCAGCCAATGTCAAGAATGTAAAAGTAGCCTTGATATAAAATCATAGAATACAAAAATAATTCCCATTCTTGCTCTCGACACTTGCTAAAGGTCTGGCAGAACAAAACAGGATTGGCTAAAAATAATCCAAAACAACTGATTTTTCTTAACGTTATTGATTTTTCTAAACAACATTTATCTTAAAACAATCGATATTCGCAATTTTGGAAGCTTCCAAACCGTATCGTAATGGGAATGTGCCGATTTTTTTCAGGAGCTCCCAGGATATTCAAAGATGACGACAGACATGCAGATTTTTCTCATTTCCGGTTTTAACCGGATTTTCAAACGTTGTGCATGGCGTGTTAGTTTCATGCAACCACTACAAGAACATAATTGACATCCAAGATTGCACAATGTACTATTTTGAATTTGAGCAAGCTGTCGTATTCATTGCTAACCCTTAATCCTATTATGGAAAACTGATCGCAGAAAAATGCGCGTAAAGTCACAGCATGCTAACCTCAAAGAACTAAAAATTCTTGCAAATTGGGTGTGGGATGATGTGAAAAATATTTCTCTTTCCGTCCACCCCGCTGTGCCTATGCCCTGAATAAACCCTGTAAAGGTTAGGTCCAGCGTGTAACCAAACTTACCACCAACCAGTAGAATAATGTTCATGTTGACACCTAATTCCACGAGCATCTTATCATCGGCCTTTGGCTCGATAACCTCTCACGTTTGCAAACAATGGAAAATCTTTTAAGTTATCGGTTCGAATGGTTGGAAATGAAATACGACGTGTTCAACCGAAAAAAATTCTTTCTGGAAGAAAAAAAATCACTTTCTTGATGTGACGTCTAACACGTGTTTTCCACGGCCATTTACACCGCTCTCCACAGGCGAATAAACCATTTAGATGCAGAACAACCGATAGGGGGCCTCCTGGTCTATTTATTATACGGCAACCTAAAAAACCCAAACAACGAAACTGATACGAGTTAGGCTCGGGAATAAGGAATGTGCATTTTCAATTGGTCTCTATGGGAAACGAGAATCATGCATCCGAGGAAAAAAAAAGGACAATCGAATTGTATGAAAAGATAAATCATCAAATACCTGAATAGATATTAACTTCGTGAAATTAAATACATAGAATAAAAGATCAAACCATGACTTAAAAGAAAATCCATCAAAGCCGGATGTTTATTGAACGATGCATCAAAATAAATTAAAAACCATCCAATATTTATGTCGAAAATGAAAAACAATATGAATACATGTAAGATATTGGTCACATCTGCTATAGGACATTGCACTCTGCAAGGGGTGACTCACTGTTGGGCGTACGTATTTCGAGTCCTTGAGAATACTAAATTCTTTGAAAATGATGTGAATTATAAACAGGAAATTTTAATATTGATATGCAAATAAAAGTTCTCTCCTGTACGTCCTGAGGTTATCATTACGATAGCAATTGTTTTTGTCAGGTTGCCTCACCGACATTCAAACAAAATATTTAGTTTTTAGCATAAATTATTTCATATGGAAAACCGAATATGAAATATATTTTCATTAGTTGTATATAATGTAATATTTCTCCGATAACGTAATTAAGCCTTCATGCAACTAATGCGTGTGTGACGACACTTTTGATTGGCAAGTGAAATAAACATTGCATTTTATATTCTGTTCAAATGTTATTGAAATGGCGACCTTTTTAAGTATTTCTGAAATATGATACCAGTACTTGGCTTGTGTAGCCTGCTATAAAAACATTTTAAGTTGACTCCAATAATTCAAAAATACCAAAATATATACAAAAAATCAGAAAATAAAGTCAATTTAGAAGAATATCTATTAAACCCTTTGAAGGAGCAGACGACGCGCATAGGTTTAACACGTATAGGGTTGACTAAATACATGTATGATGCCAACCAAAAATGTCTTCACACATGTATGCTGCATTTTTTGGAATGAAAAACATATTTCTCTTAATTTCATAATTTGTAAGTTATTTAATTGTTAGTTAGATTCAAATTTTGCAATAATACCATTAAAATATTACAAATGACCTTTAGCTCATGGTCCGTGACAGAAACTACAATTTTTAAACAAACGGTTGATATGGGTTAATTTAGTTGGCATTGTGGGCCAACTACTGTATAGGGCCTACTCTGTCATTTTACACTTAATTCTTAACTTCCGTTTTGAATCTGAACTTCGGCATGTGGCTAATATTTTACAACTGTTCGCATAAATCCAACTGGGGGTTATTGCTGCATCGACAAAATCAATGCTCACATTCATAATTCGCAGTTGCTTGTTGCCATATCATATTAAGATAAGAGGGTTGAGTTCGTTAGCATGCTATCACTGCTATGAGATGTTGATGAAAACAATTTGTACACATTTAGTATGGATTTTTTGCTTGGTTTCTCTGCATGCCTGCAGTTTCAATTTTAAACCCATGCGTTAACCTTTAGGCTGCGAATTAACCTCGTATGCTCAAGTATGATAAACAAGCTTGCCGTTCAGGTTGAAACTTAATTACTTGAATAGCTCGATAATTCAGACAAGCAAGAATAATTTAGTGTGCACGAAGCTATAGAGTAAACAACAAAAGCCCAGGGAAAAGCCTCTTATTTTCTCAGGTTCTCCCGTTGTCATATTCCAACATTGAATCAGAATTATCGCGTTTTGCCCGAGCCTTTTGTTTTCTCAATTTAGCAGGCTGAGAAGCAAGCCGTTAGCCCAATGTTAATCAACAATGGTTAATGAAACGCTGTTTCGATTAGCGAGGAAATTCAATTTATTGGTGGCTCGCTCCCACGAATACTAATGCCAACAATTTATTTATGTGGCAAGTCATAAATTAGTTAGGTTATACCTGCTTATAAGATGCTGATCTAGACTAGAGATGCGAGCGTAACTTAGTTACGGGCAATACTGAGTTTACTGATATTCCTTAATTCATGTATAGTGCAACAAATGGCAGTCGAGTTCAAACGATGCTGTGTTCATAAATATTCGACATTACAAATCTATTGTAGTACATGTTCCTACAGCATATACAGGACATTCAACGTTTCACGTTATTTACGTACTGTATTATTAAGGTTATATGAATTTCTTAAATCTGTGATTTTAAATCTTGTAAATCGAAGGTAATTGCATTGACTTCATGGTTAAAATTGCATGAAATAAAGCTTGCAATTACAGCAAGTGTTATAAACTCCACATTAGAGTTAGATGCATGTTATTTAGATGCATTGTTATTACTGTGTGTGTATACATGCACCGTAAGTAAAAATCTGTAGAATGCATTTTTGTTGTGGAACTCAAATAAGGTACTGTAGTCCAGGAACACGTACGTGTACTGTATGTTCCAAGGGCACGGAGTTGCATTTTGACTTGCATGAAGTGTTACCCATTGACATTTAAAATTCCCATATAACGGTACTTTGGATAAAATTATATAAAAATTATATTTCAATGATTTTCTTATTGTTATGTAGTAGATTCATTGATAAATCTCAAAATATCCATGTTTCCAAATTGCAACAAATATAAAATGAAAAATGGGTACTTGTGTGTTATCTCGACTACCGATCCCGGAAAGCATCGAAGCTATTCAGGAAAACACACTGGCGTTTTCATTTTCGGAAAGATAATAGTGATTAATTGAAACTGTGAACCAGAAAAGTGTTACTGACGTGTATTTTACTGCATAAGCCACTAACAAATCAAGACGAAGTGCGTTTCCCTGCATAGCATCGATGCTTTCCGGGATCGGTAGTCGAGTACACAAGTACTAAAATTGTAATAATATATTCAGACGGTTTTAAATACCTTAATTTATTATTTTCCGTATGGGGAAATTATAGGGACAATACACGATTACACGGTGTTATATAAAGACATGTAAGTTTCCATGGACATGCATGTACATATATACATGACTTAGTTGCATGACCTTAAAATAAAGGACAATTGTTCATAGATATTTAAATTTTGATATGACCATAGTATATATCATACTTTTCAAGCCGGGTTCTTCCTATACAGTAATAATGATTCATTAAAGCTCATAAATTTTCACCAGAAAGATCACATTCCAGCGCAGTTTTCGCTTCATCCCCCATGAAAAAACGTGCAATCAGACGCACGTCCATTTCTGCTCCAAATCGTGAGCTTTAAGTCCCATTGCAAAAGTCGTGCCATAAAATATGAGAAAAAACACCAGAAGCTGGTCGTGTTTTCCTAAACGAGGTTCTGCAATCACGACACGAACCAAAGCAAACGACAATTTGGATAAGAACAAGAAGAAATCACGAACATGAGCCTGGTCAGACAATAATCAGCATATAGAAGGCGAGTGAGGCTTGACCCGTCCTGACAAATTGTACAGAAGTTGACTTTTCGTGATAAATGAAGGGATGGAGATAAAATGCATGACGGAGTTGAAGAGGAGGAATTTGCAGGTAATCAGGTAGAGAGCAAATTCAGCCCATCAAGGGAAGCCATGTGTTACTGCACGATGCAGCTGCATGCCAGTAAAGATGGAGGCAGAGTGGACAGTCACAGAGGGAATGATAAGCCCAGAGGACACGTGAGATGAAAAATGATGAAAGCCAGTGAGCTAGAGCTGAAAACGTTACGGCTAATGAATCCAGGTGTCGAACATGCGATAATGGATTGACCAGAAAAGGCTTGTACTTCGTCATTCGGAAAAAAAAGAATGCTTCCGTCAAATGTTTCGTCCGACAGATGGATTGCGTATAATTCTAAGTGGCAAATGACTATTTCAAAATTTGATCGTTCGATATAATGGCATCAAAATATTGAATTTTTTAATACACTTCATTACATATAGCAGTGAAAAAAAAATGGGAAAAAAATCGCATAGCTTTATTATTAAAACCAGTAATGCAAATAAAAGTATTTTTTTTAGAAAAAAAGCTTCAAATTTGAAATTTGTCGTTCCAGTTTTTTTTTAAATGGTGCAATGTTGATACTGTATGTAATAGAATTGTATATAATTGGAATAATGAAACATGATGCAGTAATTCATAAAAAAAATACTGTGGTGATTTGACGCTACTACATCATTTGGATGAAATACATGACAACATATTATAATGTATTAGTATGCCATTATAGTGTGTAAATGGGTGCATCATCTGAAAAATACACATATACAATGTATACTACAATGTAAACAACTAAACATGTACTGTGCATGTATAATCATCAAAACGTTGATAATTAAATTAAAAAAGTGTTGGATTAGCGTTTCTAAATCCCTAAAACCTCGAACCTTCTGCGAACATCCAAACCATCATATTTCAACCAGGAAGGCGTCGAGTCGTTATAATAATACATCGTCGAGACATTTGGAGTGGAAAACAATCAAGGCTTTTATCACTGCACAATCAGTGCACAATCATCGGCCTATTTACATGTGCCCATGCATCGCCCTTCGTCAAATTCCCTGCTGGGCCTGAAGTTAGGACAGTCGACATGCTTGTCAAGCCGGACAAAAAGCCCAAAGATTGAGGCTAATGCATCGCACTTTGCGAATTTGCAACAAATAATGGATTGAAAACAGCGCCATTTGTCCACCGAGCTTCAACTGGTTAACAGGCAGTTTCACAGTGAACTGGCAGGTTTGCGATAATTGGAGATGAGGGAGGGGGAATGGAGTACCGGTTGTACAACAAAAAAAATCTTCATTAGCCAAGGTGGGAGAGGCCTTTTCACGAAGCAGGAGGGTGCCTATCAGTTCGATCTAATCTACTATAAATGACTACCCGGTACACCTGCCAGTAACTCCTAGTGAACTCTTGCACGTGAAAGGCGAAAAAAAGTATTTACTCACTAGGACTACCTGAAGCAGTTTTGCCCACTATAAAGAGTGCCGAAGTTGTTTCGTTAGAGAGGAACACAAGCTGGTTGTGAACGTAGGTGGGCCCTTTTATCTTCGAAACTACAAATATTTTAAGTGCAATAAACATTGACCGTGTTTGCCCATGACGAAAATTGATTCTGGTTTTGGGAGCGTGATCCCTGTCTCGGGGTATCCATTGGCCATAGTGAGAAGTTGCAAACTCATTTACCCAATGACATTTCCCACACTGAAATGGGGCACAGCGTTGTGCTATCCAGCGATTTTTTAGCATCACCAGAGCATAAGCCGGGCTTCGAGTAGCTATTTTTGAAGCAAATGCTCCAAAACAAACTGCAATCCAAATGTCAACTGCTGATGCAGGTAAAGCAAATATAAGGCAATTACAAAAGAAAACACTTAAAGGCAGATGTATGTACTTGTCGCTTGAAAACGTTTCATGAAAACTTTCCAATATTTTTCGGAGTAAAATCCAACTTCAATTACATTCAATTCAGTTGTGCATTATTATATGATTTCCTCATAGAAGCAAATGCTTCTAACACCCCAGCCCCCAGGAAGGATGCAAAAATTGTCTATTATAGTAATTAATAAAGGTAGATCTTAAGATGTCCTTTGTGTATGATAAGCTACTGATATATAACAAAATAAAAAGACTGAAATGAACTTTGACTCGACCATTAGAATATCGGACCTTTGAAATTATTTTCATCCTGAACAGCTTTTTGAATCTTATAAATGTGTATTTTAAACCTGAAAATTCATTATAAGTTGCTTAGAAATGTACTGTCACAGACGAAATGATTTTGTTTTAAACTGGCCATTTCAAAAGTTGACTTTTGTCTTGGTCCAATTGCTATATACCTGCAGGATATACAGCATCTATAAAAATACATGCATATTCAATGATCGAGAAAATGTAAGTTCGATACGACGAGGTAAAACTAACTTCTACATCAATAAAGGCTTCCATTCTATCAACACTTCGATATAACTGGAGGAATTAAGCTAAATAAAGTACCATCTATAGGGTATCAAATTTGCTAGAGGTGTATTTGTAAGACGATTTATCTTGTGCGGAGATATATCCACAAGTCAACTTTCTCAATAGCCGATTCAGGTAAAGCATGAATCATTATTACAAAAGAAAACACTTAAAAACATGTGCATGCACATGTCGTTTGCAAACTCGAAAACTTTGCAATACAGGCAAAAATATTTTTCGTGAAGTAAAAATCCAACTTCAATTTAACCTTTAAGTCGTAGCAAATACATTATCTTTGAAATAATCGAAGTTCATGACCTAACGGCTCTCACCGATATTTTGTCCATAACATTCATGTATCTAACACTGATGAATGTCCACACGACGTCATTGAACAAAAATACGGTAATATGCATGCATGTCTAAACATGCTTTCCAATTGCGATCACGTATATAATATTAAAACTATAAACGTAACAGTGCATCTTTACATCTGATTTCCACACTAATTGCACATATTATTAAAAATAGAAAAACTTAAACTGAAGTTTTCCAAAGCCTAATTTCAGCTCATTTGTCTGGTGCGGCCAGGATAACGGAACGAGAAGGATACGACAAGACATTTTATGAGTATATGGTATATACGTTCAAATTTAATAATAAGCACTTCTTTTTTTAATATCTAGACGTCTGTATACCAGCTTCATTGTAATTTATTCCTCTTATCTAATACCCACATTTCACTGACTGACACGAAAAGTAAAATTTTTGAAAGAAAATCCTATTATTTTTGTCACGTTCCTAAAGTATAGCGTCTCCTTCAAGCTTAGTCTGTAAATGGCCCTGTTAACGTTCTCCTAACGTCAATCAATCATATCATGCTGTCAATTATAACTGAAACTTACCAAGAATTTTAAAATTACAAAATTCATATTTCAATGGGATTGTTTGGCAGGAGCCAACTGCGCATGCACGCTCAGTCAGACAATGCAAACACAGAATTTTTTACATGAAGCAACCGTGCCAAGTACGTTATTTCCAACATAAAAATTTAAAGCATGCTCTTAGAATTCTAGTCATGATTTCCAACGAAATTTAAGCAAAGGAAAAATACTAAGAAAATGAAAAACTTCAACTGGGTCTAAAATCTATTGTCAAATTCTTTAGAAATCTTTATCTGTACAACAATTTAAGACAAAGTTAAAAGAAGTACTTTGTGTCATAGTTTAAACTGACTTATTTCATCCTAAATCATGTAGAGCTTCATTCTGTCCTTAATTAACCTTAACTGTAGGCAGAAGGGCCCGCCAAAGATCCTGGCCAGAGGGCCCGCTTTAGGATTTGGGGCCCTAGCCAGATAGGCCTACTGTAGATACAGTACACATGCAGAGTAAGTATAGTCGTCAGTCGAAGAACAGGCCTGAATCATCACAAGCTTCAAACAAGCTTTGTTCTAATCTAGATGCGCAGCACGCATTTAATGAAACTATTTAGAACGTGCTACACATACTGTAGCCACGTGAGATTGAATCAAAACACTGCGATGTTCTTTTGATGATAATTTGCAATACCAAAAGGGGCATCCTGAAATAATCTTGTTACAGCTGTATTCCCAGAGTGTGGTTGGGTTAACAGAGGTTTAAACGAATTGGGGAACGTGCTGACAGCTTTAGAGGACACCATGTTGTGTTAAACATTCCTGCAGAATCCTGCTGCAGTCCAAGTTGGAGCTGTAATTTACAGGAGCGCACAACAATTTGACCTCTTAGACATAAAAATGATAAGAGTATGTAGTTACCGTAAATTAACAAAATTGCTGCTGTATCACTACAAAGAGTATTACATTCATTCATCATTGCGATCAAGCAAATTTACAATCACTTGACATTGTCATCGGCATCTATTGGCCACCTAAGGGCGTATAGAAAGATGACACTGCATACACGTTTGTCAGATAGGAATGTTAAGGAAAGTTGTTTGTCAGTACCGGGTATATATATATGGTCACGGTGATGACTACATTTTGAAATTATTTGAAATTCATCATAGTTCTAAGCAATCTACAAGTTTTAACACTCGATGTCATTTACAACATGTGATATATCACCTGGAAGTTATCAAATACTATTAAATGGCGCCATCAGTACCAGGGAGCGGAGTAATCCAATTAGTCAGTAGACCATGACGTTTAATGATAATTAAACGTTGATAAATGGCGTCATAGGACATTGTTGGTACTAGAATACAGTCTTATTGTTTATAGCCGTGCTAACATTCCTTTCTTTGTATGCATTACACAAACGGTTAAGGACGCTAATTACTGACCACATAAGTTTTCTGGAGTTTTCCTAACCACAAGTCACGAGTTAATGAATGCGTGAATCCACGTGTGCCAAACATGTGGCCAATTCTTTTGGCAGTTAATAGGCGTAGCCATAGGGCAGGGAGGACCAGGACGTTAAACCGAACTCTAGGTGTGAGTGCTCAAATTGAGCTTAATAAGTGGATGACTGGGAAGATAATTGAAGGCTGTGTCAAAAGCGTTGGTTTGAAACGTGTGGCCACGTGATCCATGCTCAGACCTGGAGGTCTTATTCGTTAGCCATTAAAAACGCGGGATTTTAAGAGCAAGCAACCCCGAAATAGAATCACGGTTGATCGAGTACTGCAAACTATGGATTGGTTGGTTGGTTGGTGATAAGTGTTTAAGGGCGCAGGGTTCAACACCCAAACTATGGAAAGTAATGGTCTTCAATAATCGAATTATGCAAATGAAACTAATTAAGAGATAACCGCCAGAGTATGAAATTAATCAAACTTAAAATTAAACGGATGTTAGTAAATTTCGTATAGAAGGCAATGATGAAAACATAGCATAAACATTTGACTGTTTGATTTTACTTTAGCTGTAATGATAAATTAGTTTCCAAATAGCAAATGTTAAATTTACGCGCATGTTACTGATTTGTTTTAGTTAAACAGCACTGTATACACTGTAGGTGTCAAAAGAAATTTTTGATTGCTAGATTATCCGTAATTGTTGCCAGTTCTTTTGTTCTTTTGATCTCCATTAGCGTCAATTGTGTACAGACTTATTATTTTGCATAAATTTGACAACCAGCGACCATATGGCAATACCAACATATGTTGAAACTATAGCAGGGTGTTAAATCATTATTGATAAATTGTTACAGTACATGTAACTTTGTTGTAGCCTTGGAGCATTTAATTGTCTCTGTGACTCAGCGACAAATGAAAACAGGAACATTTCGAGTCAACACAAACGTTTAAAAAAAGAACAACAAAGTCCACTTCCCATTGAACCTGCATGCAAGGTTAACAATTTTGAGTACACAATCGAATACTAGTATCTACAAAAGAATATTCGACTATTGTATACACGATTGCTAAAAAAACAATAAAATTCCAGAGATTGTTCTCATTTTGGAAAACTTCTTCAAAATAATTCAAAATTAGTTATGAAAGTTCAGCTTTCGTAAATTGCACTAATTAAGTAGCGCACAATTGCAGTCTTATAATACATGTAAATACTGAAATTAAAAATTACCGTATAATAATTGGATCCTTTTTCAGTGGTAGACTCCGTATCATGTTAAATCTTAAAATCGTTACTTGAAAATACATAATTCTTACCTGAAAAATAAACAAACACGTTATTAAAAAAAATCCAACTGATATTTCAACACTGATAAATGTCAAACGGCTATACCAAATTAGCCAAGGAATTACAATTTCTGGACAAGATAGGCCTATACTGTAACATAGACAAAAAATGTTTGGGCAACATTAACAGTACTTTGGCTCCATTTGAAAGATACATGCATATTAAACCAGAATGAATTTTAATACATCTTCAGGAAAATTGTAAATGTTTCAAGTACAATGTACATTCATGATTGACGTTTTCTCCTTATTCTTGAAATCTATGAAACGTAACAATCTACATGTATATACATGAATTTGCTTTTTCTATATAAAACAATTCACTTGAATTTCACCCAAATTCTCGATCAAATGTTTACGAGCCAGAGCAATAAAAGGCGCACCCGAGCCCAACTGGCCTTTGGTCATGGGGTAGCTATGCCATTCATCAAAAAACAAAAAAAATGTGATGCACCCTATACATTTTTGTCAAGCATATATTTAAAGTTCGAATAATTTCAACATTGGGGTATAATTAGGGCCTATGGCTTCACCCTTGCAAGGCTGTTTCGTCTCGCAATGCACTATTAACTTTCGAAACACTCGTGTATATACACACGCAGTCAGGTGAAAACTGGCATCAGGCAATATATTGTGATGCCACCATAAAGGAAGTTAGCGGCACTCCACCCAAACCAACAATAACCTTTGCAGGAATAAAATAATCTAATAGCCCTCCACCCTTCCAATAAACGCCTAAATTCCGTGGCTTCAAAATAACAGCCTAGACGTACAGGTACAGTATACACCAATATTCAGGGTTTATCAGACTTCTGAATGCAGGTGTCCTGGGTGAAAAGCAGGCCATGTTCGTGCTTTAGGGAGAATATTGCCTATATGCCTCATATTTCAGCAATGGTCAAAACTATCCTGCAGATGCTGGAATTTTATTTCAAAAACTTTCAGTTCTGAACACGCTTTTGTTGTCATGCGCCCAGCATTGTATTTTAAGCACAGAACAGAACAGCTAAAATAAAATAATAAAAAAATATACGTATAGCATGAATATGAAGTAAAATATTCGGCAAACAAGGTGCGGTCCACGCTGCCGGATTAACAATGGACCGGGCGCCATGTGGTTCCAATAAGCTTGTCATGGTGATGCCCATTCAACCCGTCCGCCATCTTGTTCGTCTTTTGTCAAAGTACAAAAAGCGAAATAAAGCAGCATGAAAGCTTGTGCATGCCATCATATAAAAAGTTGCTAACAGCTTCTGAATTAGAATGAGTTTCAGCGGTATAAAAAAAGCAAGTCTGGTTCGAACCGAGTTCGAAATAAGAATTTCTATAATAGGTGGTCTCTGTACATGTACGGCAAAAGGAACATATGGCCATGGACTTAAATTTTGTTAGGGCGCTAAGTTATGAATGACACACATTTTCCAACGGCGATAAAAAGGGTTGTTTCAGACAGAAGGATTGGTGGTTTAATGGTCCATGTGGAGATTTCAAGTCATGTGAGTCGCGACAAAATGATGATTACCATCCCAACAGCGGCCGGCAAGTCTTTATTTCTCATAAATAACTATATGAATTAATAAACTTGTGCATTTTATCGCAGCTTCTTATACTTCATGCAGTCCTCAAAGTTGCTTCACGAGAGAGTTTTATTTCGAGTACATGTACAAGCACATTTAATGTCACAAATGTCAGGCTATACGGTGTAATGACTGTCAGAAATTTCATTTCTGAGTATATGTATACACTCAGTATACAATGAAAGTCGCTTAATTCGATCACGTTTTAGTTCCAGTTATTTCGACAAAAACATAAGCGGCTGACAGAAATAGGGGATGGACGTAAAAAAAAACACGTTAAAAGATAATTTGTTCTGTTTTAAAAATGCACATATTTAATTGTATATATATACATATGAATTTACATATTTTTAGAATTATATATATATTTTTTTAAATTGTAAGTTGTCCAAATGTGTCCGTGTTTTTTTGAAGCTGCTCCAACTTGTTTAGCGCGTTTGCACTATACAGTATGTAGCCATGTGGAAATTTGATTGAATTATGCGATGAGATGACCGAATTAAGCGACTTTTTTATATTAGGGCAGCATTGGATTATATAATCTGTTCTGACTGTTTCGACCAAATAAAATGGCTGATCGGATTAAGGGCGATCGAATTAACATGCTTTCACTGTACATGCTTGGATTTAAGTTCTGTTTCGATAGATTTACGTGCACAAAAGATCTGCCTAAAATAGATGCATTAATTAATTTGCCTTTTATCAGTTTACAGATTTGTTCAAGTTTTTTTACTTCCTCCTATGCAGCGCTTGAAAAAAAAATGAAAATGAAAATATGAATGAATCCGATCATGATTTTGCACAGATGGTTCCATCCATTTCAAGAACCGTTTGCTGTTAATTGGTTGTGACCAGCCCCTAGCCAAACTTACTTTGGTTCGGGGTCAAATGTGAAAAAAACTACTCAGAACTAAATTTAGCGAAGCTCAAAAAATGAGGCTCGGTGCAAGTATATATATATTTTCTTTTGACATGGCGGATTGGCGGCATACGTCTAAAGTAATACGTGCAAGATGAAGCTACATCGCATTACATGTACTGAAAGTATAGCACCATATGTCTAGAGTATCTGTTGAACAAAACCAGAGTAGGATTTAGACGATGTACCGATGGAATTTATTTTTAATAAGACGTAGCATATTCATCATGAGCCATGGGAAAGCTTATGAAATTCTTTTTTCTTGGGATTAAATTTTGTCTATAGTCCACTCGAAATTTCCTAGTAAATGCCAGTCCCAGAGACGGTCCTTCGAGCATAAAGAAATCGTCCTGACGTCTCCCAAATGAAACTCGGTTCTTACAAATGGGAGCTTCTATTCTGCGGTGGATAATATTCAATAACCATCTCGTGGTTCCGTATCAAGGAAAATCAATAGCATCGGAGGACACGGAGCTTGATATTACTAATACGGAGGATTCAGAGTGCCCATCTTGTCCGTTGCGAATATCTCGTGGATATAAGCCGACATGAAAAGTTTCCCTAGAACATAGGGACCGACCCCAATGCCTCGCCTATAGAGTCCATTCGTCAAAACACGAACCCTCTTACAGGGCTAGCCAATCCATATTTCGTATAAGCTCGGAGGGTGAGTTCAATTATATTTTAATTCAGCTGCTCTCAATAGCCCATCAAGGGGGTTATGCCTTTGTTATGTTATTGCCTATACGTGAATTGCTTGTGGATATAAGAAACCGAGATATTTTTCTCTATTCCATTCTCAGATTATCAAAGATGGACTTTTCACCGCTGTGGTAGAAAAAATTATTCTAAAAAAAAAAAAAAAAAAAAAAAAAACATTTTTTTCTATTATAAATATGTGTATTTGTTCAATGCCAATTGCATACTCGGGCTTGCATCAATTTAATGCTTCGAGAAACTACATGTATGCATACTGTATAGGAATAGTAAAATAACTCAATAAGACCGAAGATCTATTGAATTTAAATTTTAAATGTACTTGAGGACGTCTATAGCATGGTATTTGAATGATCAGATATGATATCAAAGAAAAACAAATATGGTGGCTATCATTTGCAAATAAACATGCTAAACGTCTTCAAGCTTGTACAAATATTTTGAATGGAGTTGGTGATTAAGGGAAGAAAAACAGAATTTGAGGAAGAGGATGAACCATCTTCCTACACATTATTATTGGATCTTAGAGTAAACGATGTACATGTACAGTAAATATACGACGACTTAAAATGTACATTTAATATGTACAGAGTACAGTACTGTACACGAATAGTGAATTTTTCAACATCTATTTTTTATAGTTTTTGTTTCAATATATAGCCTACTCAAGGTGCATGTACTTAACTGTTTTTAATACATGTACATTTCCCGCAATATACACTTATATTATGCATGTATATTAACATACAGTGTATGACATACACTGTATAAGGCAATATTTTGATATCAAACAAATCTGTGTAGAATTAACGTCGTTGTAAAATTCGTCATTATTAGATTGGCAAGTCTTTATTTGCATTTATATACTGTTGTATATACTGTATATATACACCGTACAGAAATTCACGTATTATCGTATCTTTTATTTATTCATTTGCTGAAAAATGTGCCCCAAGTCGAAAGCTAGTCGCCATGACAGGTGTAAACTTACAAATTGCCTTTTTTGAAATTTATAGCTTGAGTACATAAGGGTATGGTACACAAGGGACAACAACTCGTTGCATTTCTCCATTTGTAGGATTCGCAATAGTCGATAGAAATTTCTGTTTCGGTTTTACAATAGTACCGAGGCACTCCCAGGTAACAATTTCTGCATACATTTGCACCCTTCAAATCTGGCAAGAAAAAGATGCTAAGTGTGAGATTGATGAGCCCAGGCAGATAGATGAACCTGATAAACGAGCCACAAAAGCCCAACTATAATCGCCTGACCCCACAAGATTGAATCCTTCACTGTACAAGACAAAGCACTCTAGCAAAATGGACGAGGGAATTATAACGTAAAGCAGCATAATTAACGAGGTAATCTATAAGCTTTCATTACGGCGTTTAGGCTATGACCGAAGTATCAAAATGTTCTAAAAAACCATGCATAAACAAGCGTGGAAACCAAACAGCAGTACAACACGATCTAGGAATATACGGTAAATATACATGTACGGTACATGTACATGAAGATATGCATATCAAGCTTATGAATTGCAGTATTTACATGTACATGTATGTAAAAAATGTCAACTGTCATCATCTACATGTATACATGTGCATGTACAGTGTAGGGCCTATGTGCAGAATCTAACGTTTTGGCTGTGCAATTTTAATTTAAAAAAAAAAAACAATGTGATGAAGATGGCTGATATAAAGAAGTTGAATGTCAAAAGAATTATTAAAAAAAAATTGGATGATTCCGAATAGTACTCGAAATTAAAACGCAGATTAGTATGTTACAAGACTATTTTCATCCGCCCCACAAACTATATTGATTACACATTTAAAAACGAGAAACAAGTTTTCAAACAGGCCTTCTTAAATTTCTCAAGGGTAGCGTTTTGTTTTCACACGCTGAGATTTGAATTTTTACTCTAAAACGGTCGATTTTCGACACCTGCTGGCAACGGTTGAAATACTAACCAAGCCTGCCATCTTGTAAAACCAGGGTGAAAGTGATACATCTCACATTAGCAGATTGGTATGTGTGCGCCCCCTCTGACTGTGACCAGAAACCTTCAGCAGTAGGTCGCTTTCAAAACTGACCGGTGCCTAGGGCTCTGTAATTGGGGTGCCGAAAAAATATATCATTCGAGGGGACAAAAACAATCTGAGAAAAAAAGGCTCATGCATATGTACTTCAAGCTGTTTTACAGGAAATCCTAGACCAAACCAGCTAGCATGCAGGAATATCACGCAGGCTTGAAACTGCTATCATTTCCTTTTGAAAACATAACGAAGAACTAAAGTACATGCAGATGCACCAAACCCAAAAACATGAAAGTTTCAACAGACGATGACCAGCTCCAAGAAAACTATCTCCAATCAATAAATGAAGCCAATTTATGGTACCTCTTCAGAATCGTAAAAACCTTCCATAAAGAAACCCTAATTCTCCTACATGAACAACAAAATTAACAACAACAAAAATATTAGAACTAGATACTAACCAAAATACCAACACCGCAAATCAGCTAGCGAGGCTAGAACCTCGATGCGATCACTCATTCTCAGTATACTGTAGATGAATATTTGAAAAACGAATAAATTAGGTTTGCCATACATTTTTTTTCACATTTTAACCGGATCAACAGTATTACAGCGAGTCAAGAGCAATGATTTAGAATAACTCAAAACTGAGATTCCAAGGTCACGACTTATTCTCATTTAAAGAACAAAATGACTGAATATGTATACTTATCTTTCTATAAGAAATGTGTTCTAAAATAAGCATTCCAAATGCTTTTAATGCTTGATTTGAAGACAATGTTTCTGGAGCAAGTTTTAATTACTTGTATATTTAAGATACATGCATCTTGACTGCAGCAATCAACGTCGGATTTCGAAACCTTGATGTACATTTTGTTTGTAATACCACCAATCATTTGGCGCCAAATATCCAACAACTAGATCCTTTGACAAAAAAAGTTCCCTGCATTTATTTCATCCAAGGGTTTGTTGTTTCCACGACCCAACCGACACCCTGAAGAGAATTTAGATTTTGGATTTATGCCTCCCCTCAACCTCATTGTCGCCCTGACCATGCCCCCAAACAAGCCGCTATGACCGGTCTGTCCCGTAGAGCAAATTTCAACACAAGATATAAGGCAGGGAGATCACTAGGGTCTCGAGACTTTCGCGAAATCTTCCCTTGATTTACGATTTTACGAGGTGATATTTATTTCCAAACCTGCTATTTTGTGGCAAACTGCATTTTTACTATACAGCTAAAGTTAATTTCTAAAAAAAAAAAAAGGTTGACATGCTCCTGATCTCATATTACACAATCGCCTAACTTATTGTATTACTAACTGGCTAACAAAGATAAATTTGTAAATAAAAATGTAGGCCTACACTTCTTAATTTATACATGTATGTAAGATAAAGATTGAAGTTTTTGAGTGTATGCAACACCAAGAATGCCAGCTTGCCGCTTTATTTGCTTGTTTCTACTGCACAGAAATCAAAAGTTAGTTCGAACAGTATGTATAATGTACATTATAGTCCTTTTAACGTTATCAGTTATTTTATTTGTATTCTTGCTCAGATTACATGTATACGAAACTTAGCTTATCCAAGCTACCATCATGTACAGTACATTATACTCATTCCCAGTGCGTCCATTTTCAGGGTTAATTCCCCAGAAATTTAATTTTCAACCTCCCTGACTTTTTCAGCTTTTTAAACAAATTTTCTTGACAAATAACAATGCCGAAATTGACAAATGCCAATTTTATCCAAGATTTTGTAAAATCGAAACAGGACAATATTTCTACAAGAAAATTTCCTCAAAATTAGCTTGAAATGTCCGTGAAACTTACAAATTTGTAGTCAGAAAATGTACATAATTTTCCAGATTGTACTCCGAAAAGGTTGAGAATTTTGCAAATTTCTCCTCGGAAATTGGTTAAAATTGTAAAAATCTGAAATCGAAAACAGTTGAAAATTGTGCAAATTTCTACTCTGAAGCTGTTGAAAAATTGTCCTCAGAAACTGTTACAAATTTTGCAATTAGTTTATCCTCTGAAATTGGTGAACATTTTGAAAATTTATACTGGAAAAATTCTAATTTTTTTGCAAATGGGTCCTAAGCTAACCACGTGAAAACATTTATTTTTGATTGTGACAAAATGCATACTGTACGTTGAATTTCCCTGACTTTTTAAAAATAAGTCATTCTTCCCTGACATTTTCAAGTTCCCTGATTCTGACAGGTTTTTCAGTTCTGGGGAACCCTGATTTTGGTTTTAAGAGGATGATTTGTAGGGCATAAAATTCGATAAGGAACACATTTTACAAATGAAACTAAGAAATTACGAGCGACAAAAGAACGATCCATGTTCTTTCTATATTTTTCTTGCACATCTGCAGAAGAGTCACTAACAGAAGGCTAACATGAAATAGCTCCACATTTTCAGGAAAGCTACTTTTTTCATATTTGACCTAAAACGTACTGTGAAATAATTTACTTTTTGGTTCTTCAAATATTTTTTTACGATTCGTCCTCGCTCGCGAACGGAAGTCACAACGGAAGTTGAGAATTTTACCATTCAGGGTGGATCAGGCAGTGAAATTTATTTACAAGAACCTCCATTTGTACAGAATTAAGACCCGTTAAACGACATGCAGCCCGACTGAGAGGTATTCTTTTCCTCTACATGAATCGTATCATGAAAAGCTGATGGAAGTCATTCGTGTTCACAGAATCACGAATATCCTAATCCCACTATATCTTTTATACGTAATCATTCATGTAGAATGCCATTCAAATACATCATTGTAGGAAATACGCCTATTGTGAATCACATCCCGTGTTTATCATGGAAGCAGGTGAAAGCAGGATAAACAATTAGTGATCCAAGTTAGCTTAGATAGCGTACACATCTACATTTTCAGGACAATTGAGCCAATTCCATTGGGCTGATTAAGATTATGGATTATTAACTTTGTTTGGATCCATGGTAAACTGCAGAAAACAAATCATCTGCTTGCGAGTTTGAATAGCACAAAACATTTGCCAACGATATCTATTTTCAGCAGATGATCATATTAGGCCTACATGTAATCTTACATTTGTTTTGAAAAAAAATATTTAGAATAGCTTACATTATTAACGAGTATTATTTTTCATTGAAACTGTAAATTAAAAAACATAGTACTATAAATTAATAATGATATTTCCAAACATTACACACAAGTTATAGTTTCAAATTACTAAACAAATTTGTAATTATAAATTTAGGAACGTATATTCGATTTTTTTCCAAAATAGTTAACGCTTATGTTCCATTTGTATATTATACAGTATACAATATATCAATACAGTATTAAATAAAATGGGGTCGATGCTACAGTGAGAATAATGTATTTTTGGATAAAAGATAAAAGAGTATGTCATTTTACTTTAACGATAAAAAAGTAATTGAATAAATAGACATGTCAGTCACGGGGGTAGCAAAATCCTAACGGCCAACAATGACTCCGCACTTCAAGTAAATGTACATGTATTTATAAATGAAGCAAAAACAATACATGTAAGAAACTGAAGTAATGTAGATTTATGCAATGGCTGGATTTACTATGTACTTATATGTACTATACAGTGTACTGTATTCCAAATAGATTTATCAATGTAGTTTAGAAAATTTGCCAATGTTAATTTTTGCATTTCAAATTGTGTATGTATAGACATGTTTGTTATACTGTACCCGTCTAAGTTAAGATTTGAGGAGTTTGCCTATGAGAGTAAACTATGATGCAAATCTCAGCTTTCATTTAAGCATTATAACTGCATAGAGCAAACATTAACCACAGTGTTTTTCAACATCAATATTTGGTGTTTATCAACATGAAAAACACTGGTACTTCTGGATACCTCCTTATGGCCACCTCAGCTCCTCCAACACATACATCTACCTTCCATCAGACTATACTGGGCAAGTCTTTAGAGCCAATGAGTCAAAATAAAAAAAACCAGCTTACCTCCATGTGCAGTGTTAGTAATGGTGGCCCAGAAGTCGATGGACTTCTCCGGTCCCAGCTCCTCGTAGTCCCATTTCTTCTTCACGCGCACTGCCCCGTTGGTGTCCACACTGACCCAGGGGTTATCGTCCCTGAGTACGAACTTTTCCCTCCCGGTTTCGTTCTCCAACGTGAAAACAACCTGGCCCTCCTTGCTGCCCTCAGACTCGCGATGCTCCACCGTCTTGGTGGGCCGCACGGATCTCTTCACCTGTCTCTTTTGCACAGAGTGTTCAGTGGCAGAAAACTGCTGGCGGACGACGGGCTCAGGTTCCAGCAATCCGTCTAGGTTCAAGTGATTGCTTTCGTAAATCGTGGGCTGAGGATCGGCCATCATGATGCCGGTACTGACTTCAACATGTACCTGGGCTGGCTTGGTGGCGGCTCGGCTGGGGCTGCGGTCGTCGCGGGCCAGCACCTCGAAGTCGTACGATTTGGGCTGGGGCTCGCCTATGAGGAACACTTCGCCGGTTTTGGGGACGACGAAGAAGGTAGCGCTCTTGCTGGTCATCTTGTAGAGGACCTTGTCGCCATCGGCGTCGTAGGCCTTGACCTGGGCGACAGGGGTGAACTTTGGAGTATCCATCATGATGCGGACGTAGTAATCCTCCCTGTCGAACATGGGGGCATGGTCGTTGATGTCCTCTACGGCAATCCGCACCTTGGCCTCTGCACTATCGATGCCATCGGCGCTGCTAGCCAACAAAGTGAACTCGTACGAGTCCCTGATCTCCCTGTCCAGGGTGTCAGAGTTCAGGACCAGGCTGACTCCTCTGGTACCGTTTTTGGTAGCCTCCACCAGCTTGAAGGTGCCTTCCGCATTGCCGCCAACGATCCTGTAAGTCACCTTGCCAGACTCTGGCGCTGGTCCACGAGACGCCGTGACGAACCGCAGACCGTCCACGAGGGTTCCTGCAGGGCTGTGCTCGCGGATAGTGCCTACAATGGCGCTGGGGTCAAACTTGAGCTTTTTGGCGCTGTCCAAGACGTGCACCCGGAGCTTCCGATTCACGCTGCGGTCCGGGAGGTCTTCCTGGAGCACGAGCGGCGCGTCGCCGCCGGCAAGGTGGGAAATGTTGCCCGTGGTCATCAAGAGCCCGTCGGCCATGAGGGCGAACCAGGGCGAGAACTCCGACTCAAGAAGCCGGAAGACGACGTCATCCGTGGCGCTAAACTTGGTGATAGCGAAGCCTGGGTAGGCGTCGTGAGGAACCGTGAATTTTTGAGCGACTAGATCCAAGGGTCCGGCCAGTGCCGCCCTGCCCACGAGCAAGAGCCAGAGCCCGACGAAGGGCCACCGAAACCCGGGCCTTCCGCCTGAAGCACTTGCTATGCCGGCCACATCCACGGCCATTTTGCACAAACGACGTTTCAAGAACCTGCGGGGAATTGGGGAGGAGCTATAAGGAAACCGACTCCAGCGCCTCGACTTCCGCTACCGCGCGACACGTCCGCCACTCCGCCACTTTACGGAGATGGCCTCACGACTGCGGAACCATTAAGAAGGGACGTTGGAGTAAAGTCATCCGGAGTCTGACCAAGCCGAGTCTACGGCCTGCTGCAACTGCAAGAAACAAGAAAAGCTCGTGTTAAAAAACATACACATATAGGTGATAAAAGCTTGGTCTAACCATCAACGTTGTCTAGCTAGGACAGCGTTGTCATGCACAACCAGAAGAGTTTAAAGTGGCAAAAATTGGCAAACCCACATAACTCAACCCGAACATACGCTCATGACTTTACAATCAAATGCTTTTTTCAATGTCCTGCATCTATATTAAAAAACTCTCCTCAAGAGTTTCTTCTCATGTTTTCTTGAGATTTTCTGGTATGGCCTAATCACAGCATACCTTTGCTGATGCTTTCACATACTCATCCAGGAAGTGCAAAATCGTTATTCCTTTTCTCACACCCTAGACATCCGGTTGCTCAGCCCGTCTAGGGCAGCAATAATTAAGCTGAGAGTACACGCGTTGTACGGATGGATCGATGGTTAAAACAAAACCCGATGCAGCTATAGCAAAACGAATTATGCAAAAGCTTCCAGATTTTGAATATATTCTCGCAAAGTGCGTGTACATCATTCGACAATATTTCAATCGCTTATCTTGTCTATTCAAAAACTAATCTCAACGGAGAAAGCTAAGCGCTGATTTTGCTGATCGAGTGGTTTTGGTCCAGCAGTAAAAATAAAGGGTGTGACTTTTCGGCCTCTTGCAGAAATCCGACATTTTTTGTTTATAGAGATGCTACTCAACTAAAAATGACGACCACATCAACATTACTAAACCTTCGAGCTAGGAAAAGATTTTTAAAGAAACTTGCAACTTTTACCTAGTGCATTTATCGTTAATTGCAGGGAAAAGTACTTCTAAAGGTGCATTTTTGTATACCTTTTTTGTAGAGTACAAAGAACAAATCATTCAGTGTTGTAAACAGCCAGTGATCAGTTGGTCACACTGATAATGCTATAAAATTTCAGTACACTGACAACCTGGCAGCATTGCGATCACTGTGGCAGAACAAGAACTGGCCAATAATGCTGAATTCACAACCAAGCAATTGAAGACAAAAACGGTCATCACTCATGTGCAGATCAAATTCGCTAAAAATGCCATACGTCATTTCTACATGCACCTTCAAGGCATTGGTTTTACATGTGCATCAAAGATCCTTGTGTGCATTGTAACGACATGTCGTTTTGGACAGATCCATTGTGAACCATTCAATTACACACGAGAAAAACGGTGACGCTTGAAAGATGGCGTCAACGACAGTTTATGTCTTCAATTGCTTGGTTGTGAAATGAGAATACAGCATTACTCCATGTCAACACTCGGCACCTTTGGTGTTGAAACTGTGAGAATGTGAACTACGTCGTTCTGCTCGTTCACTCTAGTTCACTTAAATCTGCTTCGAACTAGTGAACGATTAACTAGTTCACTTTGGTGAGTGAAGTAGGAGTGAGTAACTCACTTGTAAGTGAACGACTTTTCACTTTTACACTATTCCTGTGCGGCGCTGCAAGCTGTAAACGCAGACAAGTAATGGTGGAAACAGTCAAACTAGTGAACGATGAACTAGTTCACCTTGGTGAGTGAAGTAGGAGTGAGTAACTCACTTGTAAGAGAACGACTTTTCACTCTTACACTATTCCAGTGCGGCGCTGGGAGCTGTAAACGCAGGGTAGTAAAGGTGGGCACACACGGGCGATCCATTCGTCCTGAGGCCGATTGGCTCGAGTTCATTTGGCTTTGGTCCAAAATAGGGGGTCATACACGAGTAGGACGGAGCCACGTCCACTTCCACAACGGAGGGCTATATAATTAGCCAGTGTGCACAAAGGTGCTACCCTGCAACTATCCTTGTCAGGGTTGAGACAATTGATGGCGCTAAAACCTGCCTCACAACTTCATTTATTGTTTTGGCCAGTTGGTGGCACGTCATGTCAACGCATGCTCAGTTCAATAGTGGACATCATCGATTCCATTTAATTTTGAGATATTTTTGGAGTTGGCTCATATTGCCCACACATGGTGAGGCCAAATTCCATTTGGCCCAGGGCAAATGGAATTTGAAGCATTTTGCCACATTTTTGCATAGGAAAGCCAAATCTTGCCTCCATGGATTGAACTTCAATTTCCTATCAATTTTGGCCAGTCCAGCCACTCCATTCGGGACAAATTTTCCCCATACACGGTGAGTTTGGGACAGGGCCAAAACCATTTGGCCGAATGGACCGCCCATTTATCCCAGCTTAAAATAAGTTTTGGTCAGTCAAGCCACTACAGTCCATTCAAATTTCCCCATACATGGCGAGGTTTGGACCCGCCCAGGGCCAAAACTCCAAATGGACCGCCCGTGTGTGCCCAGCTTAAAACATTGAAAATGTTTGGATGGCGCCACCAGTCCACGCGTGTCCCGGTAATCCCTAAGCCATATTAGAAAACATGAAATTGGCAAGATGCGCGCTTGCATCAGCCATAAATTGAAGTTTAATTCGTCGAGGCCAATACACTCGGTGTCGTGTGCATGTTCGACGAACATCCGAATAGCTTTACACTTATTGGAAATTGTTGACAGTGTTGACGCTGGGGATCGAGACGGAGATAAACACGGCCGAGGAGCATCCATGGCGGGGGCGGGGTTCGGGATCATTTTTGCAACAATCGATATCTGGTATAGACCAGGGGCATGCAACATGGCGCGATGGTGATGAAGTTCAAGAAGGTTCCCATCTGAACGCAATATTGATCCTCGAGACTTACGATTGAACTCCGTTAATCCGCAATATTCAATCCACTTCCCCCTTACCACCAGACTGAAGGCCGCAGACGGAAATGGGCTTCCATCGATTAAATGGGAGGGCAGCGAAACGACGAGCCTACTAATGACGAACGATCCACGGATCCATATTCGGTGGTATCGGAGATATACCACGGTGTAATGGTGGATATACCCTCGTGGCCACTGGCACCACGAGTCTTGTTTTTCTTGGCACAAGAGCCTTGATCGTTTTTTGCCGTCCGCCATCTTGGATCCTTGGGCTGTTTTCTTCCGACGTTTTGCTTGGATGGGAATTTTAGCCGAGAAACCCGGCCTGCTTGTTTGCACATCACGAAAACAAATCAAGATACATGTATAAAATTCGCCTTATTAAATTTATATTACTTACAGTACTGTATACTGTATATTATGGCGTAAATACATGCTTCAACACAATGCTTCAAGGACAAAAAAGTAGGCTACACCGTGACTCAAACTGTCTGAAATTTGGACCTGGACCTTGGAATGTATACGCCATAATAGAATATTAAATAACATGTCAATAATATGATGCATAATATAAAAATTACACATCCACTCTTGAAGTAATGACCGTGAAATTACTACATGTATAAACAGTACATTAATCTTCCCCACTCTTATTTGCAAGCGCCAAGGATCATCTTTTTACATGTATTGTTTGGTATGACATATTGACGAAATGTGCTATTGCAATTGCAAAAAAAATTCAAAAAATTGGGGTGATATCAAGTTTGGCATTCATTTTACAGTCAGGCATACAGTATACATGTATACTGTGTCAGGATGCATTTCGAAATTTTCATTTTTCAAACATTTACCAACTATGTTTTGTCAACGCAGTTTAGCGATTATAACTGAGACCTTCAGCTATACCGTAACTGTGATTTTACTACAAGTCAGACTGCACTGAAATTTTCTTCAAAACCATATCAATTAATCTACAAAATTGTATGAACAAGCCCAGATTAACTGCAGGAAATGTAATAAACCTGATTCAACTATGCCAAGTTGATGGCATCACACTACTATCGTTTCATCGTACAACTTTTAATTCATTTTGATCAAAACTGCACTGCCAAAATTAATCATATATGCAGTTGGTAAAATATTTGTACCATTTTTGAAAGAGGCGAATAGCGACTATAGCCATTATTTTTTAAGGATGCTGAAGACCATACTACAGTACGTACGGTAGTCAATATCTAAATTGCAAAGAACTTGCACTGTACGTCTGAAATCTGATATTGGTGCGTCTGACATCTGTCACGCAGATCCTGCCCTGGATCCAATATTTTAAATATGGATGATACTTGATACGTCGCATGGCATGCTGAAATAACGCCGCTTTTGCCTCGGGCGCTGAGTTTGGAAGACAGCTACATGTACATACAGTATATATTGTTCATATTTTCATCTGTCGCACTGGTACAAAAAAGTACGTTGCTACGGAAACCATGGTTTCACATTTGAGGCGCATACCAGAAAATTCCCAATGCAGGGTTTTCAGGAATTCATGAGATCAAAACTTTTATTGACAGAAGCCGCCACCAAAATAGCTGCATAAATTATGAATGCATAAACGCGAGTTAGTTTAGAGCGCAATGTTTAGAATAGGGTCCTAATGTTCTGATGTTTTTTAAGGCGCAACAATTCTATAGAATTCATGTAATGTTAAAAATAAAAATTATTATCATGAAAAAACTTTAATCATATATTTTTTTACTGGTCATACTTTTTTTTTCATATATGCCTACTATGTGTTTAACAGAGCAATGATTTGTTTTCCTTTCTAATAGCTGAATCACTACACTATATTGTGCAAGCTGAGAAGAAAATCAAAATTTCCAAATTTTTCCCTGTGCATCACAAAAAAAATATTTCACCCCATTTCGTAATCTACATGTAGGGTGTACCTAAAATGTAAAATCGGCAGTTTGTAGCCTGACTTATTTGCATATGGTACTCTTATCGCCCAGGAGATGGCACAGTAGTGTTCTACATGTATAAGATTGATTCTAGAAATAACAAAAACAAACAGTTAAAACATGCATGAACTGCATCAACAGTTTGGTGTTTTAAGCGCTTTGATTTTATCTAATAAATAAACACAGGTTTAATAGAAACAATGAAAGAGACTTATTAATAATATTGGTAAATATTTACCCAAGAATGTACCGCATGTTCACAAGAACTCCTAAGGCTAATGTCATATGCAAAGAAACATGCTGCATGAAAAATCGTCATCAAATGATGCAAATGGAAGTATTTATTCTTTTCTTAATGCAATCTTTTTTGGATTCATCTGTAGAGATTTACTAAATTATGCAGAATAGCGCGGTGCTTAGGGTAATGACAGATTATGTGCGTATCAGCGCACTCTGCCGGCCGCGTAGTGAATAATCAATACACTGAATATGAAATCTTTTTGAGATTTTGGAAATGCCTATAAGGATGCCATGAACATGAGCAAATGCCGCCATAAGTGCTAAATCTTATAAATCTGGAATTGTGTTCAAGCAAAAGAGATTAAAAAATAAGAGTTTAAGTGTATTAAAACACCCGTTTGATTCTTTTAAATGGCACGCACGTACATGTAGAATTTCTAAGGTATGTGAATCCCATTCAATATTTCTTCATACTTAGATGAAGACTGGATAAAAATACCGAAAAACATTTTTTTTTTCAGATGACATTATAATGGCAGCTAAAACGTATGAAGATATAGCATGAAAAGGGACGCCCTCAGGTGGCAGCACCATAGTCATCACCATAACATCATTGACTTCAGTTACAACGATCAAAATTCCATCAAAACAACATTCTATACATTTGTGAATTTTCCATATTTGTGATTTCCCCTACATGTACTATTTGTGATTTTGTTGTTCAACAAATACAGCAACTCGAGTAGTATAGACGCAGTGTCATCTGTGTGCCAAAATCAAAAGGCAACACATATCCACAAACAGGAACAAAATCCATGTATTACTTTCACTATAAACATTGTTCTTTTCATATTTCTTTATAACGAATTTGTATCTCATAAATAATTTAGCATATGCTAATTATTCTACGGATAACCGCGCTTTATTTTGCTCCAACATGTCCAGCTTATTTTTCTTCAACATGTCCAGCTCATTTTTCCATCTCTGACATCGAGCATATCCAAAGCTTTTTTTTAGACGAGGAGGGGAAGAAAGAGAGAGAGTGTGGGGAAATTCAGATTTACATACTCGACAAAAAGGTTTTCTAGGTTGCACATTTCATTTGCACAATTTATTTGTGCAGTTCAGCAGCGACTGAGTGCCTTTTCTACCCACAGATGTCGTGCCCGACCACAGATGCGTCGCGAGGCCATAGGCCTGTACAAATACGACCAAAGAGTGCATCTTTGCCACGATAAAAGCGGAGAAAAACGTGTAAACGAACTCGAAAGACACATGTTTTGCTCGAGCCGCTAATAAATCAGGTCATTTTCCCGGGAAACACCTTCCCAGTCGTAATTTGTCACATTCCCTTCGCCATCCTCGCACTACACTACACCAACCAAACACTGCTGCATTATTCGCACAATACATCGTGCGGAGGATGCATAAACAAAAGGGGGGGGGGAGGAGGGTCAACCTGAAAGCCCACAAATCCAGGCCAGCACATCCGCAAAAGCCAGCAATTTGTAGCAAATATTCGAAACGGCGATGTTCCTTTACTTAAATTTCCAGCCAAGCCTACCCAACAATGGAGAAGCAGGCGGACGTATAAGGCTATCCTCGTTGCTTAATTATCGGGTTTTTTCCACAGGATAAACCGCATAAAATGGATGCTTTCGCCAGCATCCATCGGCGCGGACGTGATAATCCGAAAAAAAAAACAGGAAATTAGACGATGCATTTCTGAAGGATGAAGGAGAAGGATGATGCCGAGCAGAAAGATGTTGTAGGTTCGTTTGCTGGGAAGTGAAGTGTTGCAGGGAAGCCGCCCATCTCCACAATGGATTAAGGACGATTTCCAGACATCGAATAATGCACTATAAAAACGACAGAAACGAACCGTTCGGGCGTGTGCATCGATGATCGAAATCGTCGACGTCGAAACAGCCCCAAAACACGCCGGTTTCGAACGGTTCGAATCGATTTTATGCGAAAAAGGCATCGTTTCGAACGCGTCTGAAAAAGCTACCCCTTGAACGCAAAGCCTAGAAATGACACGGCGCGTATAGAAAAACCGCAGGAAAAACACGGGTTTACCTTGAAAACACTAGGGTTATCCACAAACGCGATGCACACACATGAAGAAAATCCGTTGAAAAATCCAAGCGCATGCACGTAATTCCTTCTCGAAACGTGAACTGAGAATTTTCCGACCCTCGAAAACCTTCACCCAAACGCAGCCTGGCCGAACCGCACCGAAGCGTCTTGCATCTGCTCTCCTTGTTTTATGGGCTGTTCCCGACACGGTGCTTACTCCCTCCTCCGGCTCGCTTCGCCGTTCTGCAAAACGCGATAAACGAGCTTAATTTTATCTTTTTCGGCGGGCAATCGCGCTGGATTTTGGTGGATTTACGTTTCGCGAAATTTAACGCGTGCGTAAAACGCGCAGAATCGGCGTTTCGGCGGAAAACATTGCCTGTGTAGGTGGGATGGAAAAGTACGAGCCGATTTGGACGAGTCCAAGATTTACTAAAGTGGGGGTGAATGGGTGAGTAGACTGCCGGCGAAAAGCCGACAACCGAAACAGAGTCATCTAGCGGTTGACTTCAGAAACTCCTGGACCATTCCTGTCATTTTTTTTTATAACGAACCGTCTTGCATTCGGTATACCCAGGTTCGATTCCCGGGTCGGCTATCCTTGATTGTGCTTTTTCATGGTTTCCCACAATTCTTCCACGCGAATGCTGGGATAGTTCCTATATTAAAGGGCAAAATATGGGATACGTAAAAAAATTTTGGTTGTGGTAAAATTAGAATCTTAATTGTTCTTTGAAAAGCAGTAGCTGGACGAAAATTGTCTCACATTTTTATCCTGATAATGACGGTTAAATTACACGATAATTCAGTCGAGTTTACAATTTCCATTCAGTACCTTACAAGCTGCCTTGTATATTTACATGGGCATCATATAGGGCTACTCAGACAGAAGCTGCAATAAAAACAATTTTGGCTGTCGTGAAGTCAGGTGTGCAAAAATTATTTGAAAAATACATTAATCATATTAAAAACTGCGATAACTTTGAGGAAATACCTTTAGCCAATTAGCGTGTCGACTTTGCACGCATGACTTAATTAACGACTGCCAAGGTACGATTCGTAGAGCTTCTCTCTGAGTACCCTAATATAATTCACTTACGTGTACATCTATCAATTTTTTTTTTCAATTTTTATTTCGAGGGTTCAGCGACTTCATTTGATTTATACGTGAAATCTACGGTATATGTAATACAAAACAGTAAAATTAAAATATGCGAATATTTGTTATTTAGGGCTAATACATTGTAGGTATATACGCAACATGTTAAAGGTGCTCAGACAGGGGCTATGCGAAATGCACATTGGCCGTTGAAAAGTTAGTTGTAGAAATTTTAAATTTGCTGCACTATCAATGAGCTTTTATGGATTAGTCACAAGTCAAGAACTTTTGTAAACTACAGCGCTTTAGTTAAATACCTTCCATAATGCTAGCTAGGGTCATCCATAAATGACGAGATGATTCGAAGGAATTGGCAAGGAATACATAAATTGGCTTATAAAAACAGCGATTACCTTGATTTCATTTTTAAAACGTGTGATTCTGCACACGTGATTTCACGACATCCAAAAGTGCCATTCGTAAAAGATCTGTCAGAGTAGCCCTAATTTCATAAAGTTGCAAAACTTGCATATCGTCCTCCTACTTAAAATATAGTTATTACATGGTAGTTTATCGGCTGGGAACTGTGGCTCGTTCCTGTAATCCCGCTACTGGGAGGCCAGAGTCTTGAATGGTGTGAGGAAAAAGTTCCACGGCCTGTTGTCCCATGTCGGCTGGGTGTCTACATCAAGTTCATCGTGGATGTGGGGGATTCGGAGTAGTCCGGCTTCTTGAGGTCGTGTGGTGAGGGGTGAACCGGAACAAGGAGGAGACGTCGTAGCCAAAAATCCCTGAATTGGACAGTGGTGGGACCGCGCCTAGGAGTGGGTATGTTTGGTGGGCTCATCCAAGACCTCCAGACAAGGCTCTATTTTTTTCCCGCATTATTTCTACAACAATGATGATGTGTATTTCTTAAAAAAAAAAAAAAAACAATGTTCATAGATAAATTAAATGCAATCCATTAAATTATGTAAAAGTGTGTTTAAAAAAATGATATAGTCATTTTATTTTTAAATTTATTTCGCTCATTGGAAATGCATTAGGGGCACTCAAACTGAATATGTACCGACCGTATACTTTGGCAATCGAGATGTCAGTCACGTGTACAAAATCGCAAGCTAATTTTGCGAGAAAGTGCAATTATGCATGGTAACCAATATGTTGTTCAACCGATTATTCACACGACTGCCAAAAAAAATCCTGTACGAGTTCCGTTATTGTAAAAATTATCGCAAGGTACATTTATGCTTTTATATACTGTAGATGTCAGACCGGTTTTGCTACATTTCGATCAGCAAACTTTTTAAATAATGCAAATTAGTAAAAAAAAAAATAGAGCCTTGTCTGGAGGTCTTGGGCGAGCCCACGAACCACACCCACTCCCAGGCGCAATCCCACCACTGTCCAGCACGGGGATTTTTGGCTGCTACGTTTCCATCCTGACCCAGTGCACCCCTCATTAAACAACCTGGAGAACCAGGACTCCTCCAGATCCACCATATCGATGCTAAACTTGATGTGGACACCCAGTCAACATGGATAAACAGCTCGTGGTAAACTACGTCCGCACACCATTCAAGACTCTGGCCTCCGGCCCAGCACAGGATTACAGGAACAAGCCACAGTTCCCAGCCGAAAACATACCAATAATAAATGTATTTTCAGTTTATGCTACATTAAGCTTTTCGCTACATTTCGAACAGCTAACTTTTTAAATAATGCAACTTAGTAAAAAAAAGCAAAAAGTAGAGCCTTGTCTGGAGGTCTTGGGCGAGTCCACGAGCCATACCCACTCCCAGGCGCGATCCCATCACTGTCCAACACGGGGATTTTTGACTGCTACGTTTCCGTCCTGACCCGGTGCACCCCTCATTAAACGACCTGGAGAACCCGGACTCCTCCAGATCCACCATATCGATGCTAAACTTGATGTGGACACCCGGTCAACATGGATAAACAGCCCGTAGTAAACTACGTCCTCACACCATACGAGACTCTGGCCTCCCAGTAGCGGGGGATTACAGGAACGAGCCACAGTTCCCAGCCGAAAACATACCAATAATGAATGTATTTGAAGTTTGAATTTCAAATTGGTGACGTGCAGAACTGAACGTCACTGAGCATATCGCATCAAACAAAGACATTCAGTAATTCAACATTTGAATACATTTTTTAAGCTACGTATACTTCAACTTTTTCCATTTCACTAAATGTTTACTTGATACTTGGATACTGCACCGTAGTACATTATATACGTTTCAGCATCATTCGCAAACGGCACAATGGGGATTATTATGAAATTCGGAATGCAATGTCATTTAAATTACAGGATGGGGGAGGATAACAAACTACAAATTAGTTGATTCGTGTAAGGGGAAGGGAGTTAGTGCAGAGAGAAATCTGTTTTCGAGATTAATTTCACAAATGTCAATTCCAGGATAAAAACGTATAGAGCGTAAATTGTTTGAAATTCTTGCTGAACACCTTTGGTTAGATACACATCAGATGCAACTTCTATATGAGACGGCCATTGAAGAAGTGCAATTTCTACTTAGCTGCATATAGCTTTCTGGTCTTCTGGTTAAATTTCCATTAAATATAAGCAAATAAAGTGGGAAGTAAGGAGAATGAAATGTTTACTGTCTAAAGTAGGATTAATGTAGAAAATTTGCATATACTGTAAAATAACGTAAGAGAAACTGTTTGAGTTAACGTCTCGTCAATAGTGCGTGCCCGTCGAGCTTATTTCCAGTCGCTTGAAACTTATGTCGCTTAGTTGTAAGCGTCTGCAATACCACTTAGCGACACCAGTTTCAAGCGACTGGAAACAAGCTCAACGTGAACACATCCGGAGAGTGCAGTGAAAATAATTTTCTACCAAGTTCAATGTGCCCGAGTTCATGTAGAAATCGAAATGTGGGCCTTGGACCAAACATGGCGTGTGAAAGAAATGCCTACAAACATGCCCCTTTCACAAGTGAGGTCATGCTTGTACTCGCGTACGGATATAGATACAAAAATGGTGTTTCCATTGTAGTTAAATGCGTACCAAAAAGTACTGTTCGCAGATTACATCAGATAGACAAACCTCAACATCGTTAAATTCTATGTTCGATGATAAGGCGCAACCTTACACTACGCTTATCGACCATCTATCAAGGGTACCAGATACTAGTCCACATGCTACCCATCCTTAACATTCTCTTAAAATACTACTGAATGCGGATTATTCGTTGTTAAGATCACCTGCTCATGTCGTGGCAGATACACGACATTCCTTGACACGCATTAATTTGGCCCAAGGAAGATTTGATTCCTCTGCTTCATCAGCCATGAGGAGTACATGTTTACCCAAAAGTATAAGACCGGTGAAATAATAAAACTGCTGTTGTTTTTCTTAAAGTCAACTATGAATTGTAATATGTGCGAAGATATAATATCCGTCATGCGCTGTGCATCATGTGACTGATGATCGATGGAAAGCACGCATAAAGATTATGATGTCTGGTCGACGTTATAATTGACCCAAATCGCCAGATATAATTGTTGTAAACAAGAATTCGGAGGGAAAATTACAGCAAGGTTGTTTGCGAAAATACGTTGTAGCAACGAAAACGTCAAAACAACGTCAACGAACCGATGAGAATTTTGCCAAATTTTCACGAGCAATAATTCAGCTGAGAAGCTTACCATGCATAGTCAGTAAATTCCATAAGGGAAATATAAAAATAAATAGTTCTGTATATTTTCATTAAAACACATTAAAACACAAGATTAGCAAAAATCTTGAATTATAAAGTATAACTGTTTAAAAAAGGAATGTACTGTATTAAGAACATTCGTTGTTTACTCCAACGTAGTAATTCATTCGTTACAATTCAGTAAAACATTTTTTTTTTTATTTATGTTAAATTTGAAAAAAATAATTCAAAACTTTTAACGTTTTAAAAAATGTTAGTTTTTTTTTTAATAAGACGTGACAGCAAGCTATTGATTAGAATATTTACAGTGTAAGTTGGTCTCCTACTACGATTTTTTTGAAATTTTTGAAATAATTCCATAACTTAATAATAGTGCTAGAAATGCAATTTTTTCATATACAAGGAAAATCAACGGAAGTAATTTGTTTTCGTAAATTTTTTAGTTTTCCATGTGAAGTTCTCTATAATGTGTTGCACGCAGGAATACTTATTTTTTTTACCGAAATTGAGGTCGCAGACCTTCGTGAAGTAGAAATTTCTGTGAAATTTTTACCATAATATGACATCTTCAAGTGGTCGGTAAGGAAACAAAAATTGCTGTTTGGTCGTCGCTATTAGGGAGTTTCTGTTAAATTTTTACCATTGCAGGAAATTGTTTCATCGCTATTTTAACAATTGTTCTAATGGTAAATAGGTAATTCACTATAGATGCATGGGTTATTTTATATTTCCTTATAACGATACTATCCGGAAAAGAAACTCGGTTTACTCAAATAATGGGCGTCAAATGTTCTCCAAAAAACTTTGGCTATAATATATTATCTTGAGCCATGCAATGCCAGCCACACTAAATACTGTGACAGAATTTCTGTCAAGATAGTCAGCTTTATTTATAGAAAATAGTAAAGGAACTGGATTATTTGCATATTCTAATAACCTTCATCCAAAACAATTAAGAATAACCTAAAAGGAAACTAATTCAACGTGACAGATAGCAGTGCAGAGGGTCTGCGTGTCAATTAACCATAACTAGGATGCACCAAAACCATTTATGTCACGTGTTTCACACGCGTGTTATCTTCATGATAACTGGAATTGTTAAATGTGTTAAAGCTGTAAACGTGATATCAACTTGTAATAGCAATGATGGAGTCCACAGGACGAGGACACTTTTTTTAAATTGTGTGCATATACATGAACAGTATACTTGTATAGTGTCTATAGGTGAAGGGGCAGCTGATTTTCAGGCTAGATTTCGAGAATTAAACACATTGAAGAATGTAAAAAACAGTAAAGCCGAGTTTTTATGAGGATTAAGTTTACATAGAAATGTTGGCCGCTTCGTAAATAACCATAAACCAAAATACAAGGTTGTTTCCGATCATGTCATTGCTAACTCTACGGATCGAATGCCACTATTGATTTAAAAAAGTAATATCAGGTTTTAAATTCAAAAAAGCCGATTATGAAATCAAATCAAACTGAAAAATAGATAACTCTTGGGCCGGTCTTGGGTAGCTAGTCTGAATATCCTACATGTATAATTTGTCCAATAATATTGAATAACTATATATCGCATAAGCTTAACTGCCTGGAAATATAAATTCTAACATACTGTTTAATGTGAAGTTCAAATCCTATAACTTTTAACAACAAAAAGAATGAATTTTTAGAAATTTTCGTTCATCCTACCCTATTAATTAATCTGACTACTAGACGTAGTATTTTCTAATTTTTTCGACAGAAATGTCACACATCAAGCAAGAAAATCACAATAATGGGCGAGACATCTCCCTTCCTTCCCTACCATATGGCATATGTTTGCTGACTGTGGGGCACTGAGTTGAATTGAATGCCGTCGCACACGAGGATGAATGCAAAATGTGATAAATCAAATGTTCTCATTTTTCAATTTTAAAAAACTTAAACGAAGTCTAATTACTTTCAGTTTGAAATTTTCATTTTTAAACGCCATGGTTAGTCAAATGCTCTGAAACATACGCTTGACTTTCGGACAAACAAACTTTCCTGCCATTCAGCAACAAATCGCCTTGTTTATGACGGTCTTAAGGGTATTTCGATAACCCAATAACATGAACTTGAATTTATTCACTCCGCATATCCTTTCCTTTCAAAATAAACTTCCAATTGGAGCATACGATTCTGTTTTACAATACCTTTTTAGTTCACAGAGTGAACCCTAAAATATCTATTGTGACACTGAAAAATTAGGAAAACCAGTGTCGCTTAGTGGTAAGCGTCTGCAATACCACTAAGCGACACCAGTTTCAAGCGACTGGAAACAAGTTTAATGTGCTCCTACCCTATATGGATATAATTTTCCGAGAATTTAAAATTAACTGGCATTACTCAGCAAGCAGCGCAGCCTACCGTCAGCGGTGGATGTGAATAAAGTCCGAACTTCATCGTGAATTATGAAGAATAAAATGTGCCATAAAAATGGACGTTCATTGGTCAAAAACGACGCAATATCCTGTCACGAGAATTTAATAAGAAAAGCTAAATAAAAAAAACTTCCGGAAAAGGGTTTTATTATTATTACATGTAAACACTTCCAGCTCACGCCACATCCTTCAATTACTTTCTAGTAATAAAATTACACATTGCAAGGAACCTGCAGCTAGCTTGCGCAATCTGATATTGGTCACAGGGAATTCTTAAAACATGGCGTCATGCTTTTAGCTAGTATTGCGTGCATATTGCGCGTCATGCTATAATTTCATTTCCTACTTGTTGCATCAATTGGTTCAATTTTGTAATCATAAACTGCATGTGTCTTTAGAAATGATGTTTTACTTCCTGTGATGTCCAGTATAACCTGATATGATGAAATGCAATTCAGGGTTGTCAATTGTACCCCGGTTATAGTAACATACATTATATTACCACCAAAGCATACCTTTCGTGTATAATTATAGCCGGATTTATCAAAGAACATACATTATTTTCTGCATTTTTATCAATCGCAAAATGCTTGTGCTTATAGCCTGACCTTGTACAGGTAGTACATAACAATGGTAGATGGAATAGGAACGATTTTATTTCAGTCAATTTTTCCAAAGCCTTCCTTCGTATACATGTACATCTACGTACATGTAGTTTGGTAATTTTTTTTACTCTTTTCATGATTATGCCAAAATCATATTTATAATTATGCTAATGATTTTAGCACATAAAAAATTCATCGAGTAAATTTAATTGAATAAGAAAATATCGAAATATAAGTTCGAGATGACATTTTCAAAACTTATTTATAAACATTAACTTTTACTTAGTGTACTTTAATTAATAATGATTATGCCAAAATCATATTTATAATTATGCTAATGATTTTAGCACATGAAAAATTCATCGAGTAAATTTAATTGAATAAGAAAATATCGAAATATAAGTTCGAGATGACATTTTCAAAACATATTTATAAACATTAACTTTTACTTAGTGTACTTTAATTAATACAGTTTTAAAAACTTAATGGTTGCCAATTAAAATGTAAATTCAGATGAGCGACCCATTAGCTGTCCAGGTCAGTGTGCGTTGCAATGGCTGTCCAGTATAGCAGTTTCACCATGAGTGTTTGCCTTCTCAAGTTGTCCCCAATAAAAACTACACATTTAAAAGATTCGCAATTTGCAAGCAGATTCATGTACATGTATTAAAAAGATCGGTAATGATGATTCGCAAGTCATAAATAACGGTCCAAAATCGTTTGTTTTGTAAATTAAGAAGAACATTTAAACCTTGGACTCAGGGTCCAAGTCAACCCGATGTTATGGTCAAGCTAGATCCTAGTCTAGCCGGATCCAGATGTATCCGAGGGCGTGAATTCATGTTCCATTGTCAGGTTCAAACTGATATCGTTTTAGAAATATTGGGGATATGTCACCATAATGAAAGAGGGTTTGTTCCCTGTGGAAATCTGGGATCCTGGGGAATGAAATTATTTTTAAAAAAGTTACTGTACATTTTTATATATATTCGGGGTAAATGTCCCATTACGGATATAACGTTAGACTATAGGGATCGAAAATATAAATTATATATTACTATATAAATATGTTTTAAATATAAGGATTAAAATAGATATTTCAATCATATTATATCATGAATTGTAAAAAAATGTTGAAATACAACTCATTTTTAGAATACGTTCTTACAAAATACCTAACTTTACTGAACTAACTGGATTATGTACTAAATAATCTACTATATAAGGATATCTTATATAGAAGATTATTTAGCACATCCTACATTTTAAAGCAGCTTGCAAGTTTTTTTGGCCACTACATCGTCTTCCACGAATAACGAAATTAACAAACACAAATCTTGTTAGGGAATTAGGGGTCAACTACAGGCTCTCTAGGGTCAACCAAAGAAGCTGCCAGAAAAGGGATAATGGTTATGGTTTCTCCGAAAAACGACGTTTCCTGTCTAAATAGGTACCCAAAAAAAGGTGTATCTCTAATAAAACATTGTAATGTACATTTAAGTATATTTTAAATTTTGTTAACATTTTGTTCATATTTTTATATATTTTTTTCTTCCGATAGTACGATCTGTTTTAGTTTGTCTTAACTAGATTCGACTAGTTGCAATTGATTGCAGTATCACTTTAGTGAATCTGTAATAATTAAAGTTCCAGGTGTTTGGTTCATTAAACTTCCATGTTGCAGTGATCAGTTTAGTGCATTTAAACTACTTAGCAATACTTGCACAGGCTACGTATTTTATGTTCCAGTTGAAATTGTCTTTTCAACTCATTCGGTACAAAATGGACTCTTAAAAAGCAAAGGTGAAAGGAAGTGCAACGACGCAGGCATTACTCCAAGCTTCCTGGCCTTCAAACGCAAACAAGCCAGTAAAACACTGTTTACTTTGGCCATACGCCCAGATCTAAGCCCCGCAGATGACGTCACGTGATAAGTACGTAGTCGCTGACGTCATGGATATCAGCTGTAGCCAGTTCTGCGTGCGATTGATGCTACGGATAAACAAGGTTTTGCGCATGCAGCAAGGAGTCGTCTCTCTTCTACAGGAGACGCGGAAGAATGGCGCTGCGATCGATATCACGTCGATATTTAAGGGATTGCACCACTGCGTTTTGGTTAATTCGAAGCAGGATCGGATCCGCCAGACTTAAAAGTCCACAGGGGAGATACGGACTGACCAAGCCAGTTCGATTAGCAGGGTTCACCCAATCAGCTGCGTTTATCTACACCGACCAACAAATGGGTGTAAACACAGAGACCTTATCGGACGTTCCCAAAGAGTATCTACATTCAGCCGAAATCATCTGGGAGTACATGTTGATGCACAGCATGCTGGAAAAGGTAGATATATTTGAAAATAGACCATGCTTATTTATTTACCTGTTATTGCGTATCAATATTCTTTTGGTTGCTCTTTATCTTTGGAATATCGCAAGATTGAAATATTTCACTATAAAATATCACGAAACATACATTATGATGTACAAGATGGACATGTTGTACATTGAACGAAATATGTCTTATATTTGCGATACCTGTATTTATAGTATATTCTTTAGTTAAATTGGAAATCATAGCCCATCATTGTGTTAAATATGTTTGCATTATTATCATTGCATGCGAATATGGAGGCATGTCCATCAAGGAAACATGTTTGGAATGGTTATTATTCAGAAAATTTCTGAATTTCTGAATCCAGAAAATGTTATTTAAAATTATAATTTATTTTCTCAAAACATTATAATAAAATATTTCTTTATTATAATCTTTTATCGTGCAGCTTAGAAATTTCAAAATTAACAGCGATTACTCGTGTGATAAACTGTAATAATCGGCTGGGTGTCAATTGAATTTGAACAATAGCATTAAATGGGCAACCTGTTTTGCACTCCTTATTGGAATTAATGTATTCTTATTACTCATTTAATAGTAAAATGATGAAATCAAGCCAGAAAATAAATCATCAGTCAACTCCACTTTAAACATCCCACCATTAAATGACCCTAAACGAAGATTCACGTGAACACGAATTCAAAAAAAAATGGTTTAAAATAGAAACTGGTGTGACCCAATGTGGGTTGAACACTTGGCAGCATTTTCTCAGAAATTTATTTTTGGCCCGGCCGCTTGAGGTGACGCACTTTAAGGAAGGAAAATTTTGAAATATTTTCCCATTCCTGTACATGCACTGCGTTTTATACGTCAAGTTTTACAATACACCCCATCACGAACCAGATAAAACAAGCTGTCCACGTAAACAAGGAAATGGGTTGGTCACACGCAATATCAATATTGGGGCAAATCAGCAAAAATTGAATTTCCGCATCAAAATGGTTCTTTGTTGGGATGATTCATGCAATGATAACAAATTAGCTAAATTGAACGACCTTGCAAGCATTGCCAATTAGAACTCGTAAAATAATATGATTGCATTTTGCAAAAATTGTTTCCCTCCATTGATAAATTCGTTTTACATTTTGTCACTAAAAATACCCGTTTATTTTTGCAAATATAAGTGAAGCCACCAATGTTATTAACTGCTTCACCGGTTCATTTGATATGTATGGCCATTTTAAAATTAACCAAATATGTTAAAAACCAATAATGTACAGTACAGCTATTGTTTATCATGACAAGAAAAGTGTTCACTAATGTATTCAATTTTCGTTTCGTTGCAGAGCCAACTTATCTTGGTTTTAGGAAACAATGATATTCGTGTGGCCCAACATGCTGCAAAACTGTGGTTGGAAGGCTATGCAGATTATATACTATTCAGCGGAGATTTAGGCAACCTTACGAAAGGTAAACTCATTAAGAAAACTTGAGGATTCTTTAGCAATGCTTATTTTGTGAAACAATTTGAAGTTCACGTTAGCATTCAGATTTAGAACTGTACAAGAAATTGCCTTATATCAATATTAGTATTATCAGATATCCTCAAGATATACTTTCCACTTTATCTGAAAAAAAACACGAACGCCCACTCCATGCAATGAAAGCGCTGGTGTATAACATCACTTGGAATATCTTGTAATGATTAAAATATTATTTTCCAGGCAAATGGACACGTCCCGAATACGAAGTTTTTCGTGATGTAGCCTTGAAGATGGGTGTTCCATACGAGCGGATTTTAGTGGAGAAATGTGCAACGAACACCGGTGAAAACGTGCGATTTTCATATGAAGTTTTGCGGAACTTGGGTCTCGTCCCAACTCATTCCATCATACTGGTCCAAGCCCCTTACATGGAGCGCCGCACATACGCAACTTTTATGAAACAGTGGCCGGAAGTGAGTACCAAACTGCGCGTCCAAGTGACGTCACCTCCTGTGCCGCTCCGGAAGTACCCCAACGACTCCATTGGCACGTTGCAGGACATCATAAGTATTATGCTGGGCTGCTTACAACGTATCATTGTGTATCCTGCCAAGGGCTATCATATTTATCAGGAAATCCCTGACAACGTAGTCAACGCATATAAAACACTGACTTCAACAAAAATGTTCAGCAATTTTATGGTGAAAGCTTGATCAGGAAATTCCTGACTACGTAGTCAAACGCATGCAAAAGACTGACTTCAACAAAAATGTTCAGCAATTTTATAGTGAAAGCTTGATCAACAGAATGAACAGATAAACTCTAGTCACTGAAACTTATTAGTTTTTGTACATACTTATACATGTTTCAAATCGTGGTAATTTATTGATGATTTAGCCTTGCAGGCATGATCGCCGAAAATAAGAAGACGTGTGCATGTTCCTAAATGAATATGTCCGCGCGAATGGTATATTTTATATTTTTCATAAATTCAATGGAATTATTTTAATAAATTATGAAACATTTTTATTGTAAAGAGAGCTCATCATGTGTGGCCGTTATAAATGTTTTTATTCCACTTATTAAATCGGGCCTTAAAATAATTGCAGATTACATTTAAATTTTGTTGCAATCGGGAGGGTTAAGTTAATTATCATAATCCTAATGGATATAATTAAAGCCATATAAAAGAAGCACAAAAGTGAACACAATGAGTTGTGCAATGTTTACCATTTAACACCAATCAGTGTTGAGCAGTTGTTTAAACATTTTTAATCAACGATAAAAAGTAACAGGAGTTGGTACAACAGGTAACTAAAGCTTTAAATTAAACTCGAACATAAGACTCATTCCATCACATGTTATAAAAAATTAGTGACAATCGAATTATGCCTAAATATCTTATTGTTATGGTCGACTCTCAGAGACTTCATAAGACAATTTCATTATTGTGGCAGCTCTTTTATTGCCATAACAATGACAATTGGCATAACTATAACAGTGCCTAAACATAACCTTTGATAAATTTGTCTTTATCTAATGGGCTTCCTGAGCCTGGTCCATTTGCAAGTTAAGTGCCATCTTCTATAGTGAACGCAACTTTACGATTTAGCATTTGGAGTAGGAATTTCAAAATCATCTTGAATATTATATGAAACCAGAACGTAAGTCAGGAGATTTGCAGCCGCCTTTTTAAATAAATATGAATCAGATTTTTTACCAAGTAATACTCGTAAAATTCCAATAGTTTATTAAAGGAAGTACTATAAATTGCTTACTAATAGTATGAATCCTTTCCTCATGACGTACAGCCCCCATGCGGATAAACCAGGCGGATCCAGGTTGACGTATTGGACGTAAAGTTGAGACTTTACTTCCGCCTACAACAAAGAAAAAATTACAATGCGGTATTGTTGATTTAATTGATCAAAATCATCATTCATAAGCTACTTGCCATTGTGGTGTGAGTAGAAAAATCAATTAAACCGTTTGAAGTTTCCTGTTGTTTCAACGAATTTTCGTCAACATCTGAGAGGAGCTTAAGCGAGGAAAGAACCTTAGAAAATGACAAGATGCAGAATTTAACACACAAATAATAGTTAACGGTCTTTGACTTGAAAACTACAGTATATTTTTGGAACATTTATTATGTTAATTTTCGCCAATGGATTGAATGAAATGTCACGTGATATACAGGTATGCATTCTCACGGAATCTGCACAAGGTCTATTCTTTTTTTTTTTTGGCAAAGTTTTAAAACCATTTTTACAACGTCATTGTTTTGCCGAATAAATTATTTTAGAAGAGAAAAGATAATTTTACCCAGCATCTTCGATATGTTTTAAGTTGCAACAAAAGTATTGGAAAAGACAAATACCTTGTCATTAATATTGGCAGCAAATGTGGATTTCAAGCTGAAATTAACGATCAAAATGACGGTACACAGCAGGACCTCACGGTCAATGTTCCAGCCATGTTCGTTGAATCTCCCCAAATCCTGCGCCCTCATCATGCACACGAAGGATACCATTTCAGCCAAACTCCAAATGGCGTAAATCTCCGAATAAATGGCGTCCAACAAGCAGATCAATTCGCATATCATCTTATGGCGTTTCACGAACTCCAGCTTCATAAGTTTCCCATTTTCTCCACTCGGGAGATAATTGAAAAGATTGCCAACCAGCAAGCAAACAGCAAGGTAGAAGAGCACGAAAAAATAATGCATGTAAATGATGGACATCATTGAGAACCCCGAGTGAACGTTGAGGATTCCATGAGCAATTTTCCCTAAGGTGTTATTACTAAAATGCATGTGTTCGACAAGTTTCCCCGGGTTTAAAGAATCAGTCTCATCGTGATGTTGACTTCTTTCATCAATGAATAACATTCCAAAAGTTAACACGAAGAAAACTACCAATGACCCATTTACGAACAGGCGAATACAACGATATGGACCCACAGAATCTCCAACCATGCAATCGCAAGTGTCGAAAAGTTTCTGGAAAAAACAGCGGACTTTTTGACGCTTTAAAACGAAAACGGTTTGCATGGTGAACACCTGAAACAGGAACATGAAACTACTGAGCACGAAGGTGAGCATGGGCAACAGCTCCGGATGGTTAATTAACTGAATCGAAGCGATGGAGAAGTACGCAATACCCGAAACCACGAAAGAACAAAGCATATAAAGTGCTACATAACGGATTCGATTCACATTTTTCGTCATCTTGAAATCGCAAATTAGATCGGAGCCGCATAATACCATGAGCCACAAATATCTTTTAAGAGCTTCGTAACACCTTAACTTCGCACTCATAGTTGAAACAAAAATGGGACAGATGGGACCCAGAAGCAGTTCTTGGAGTGTGGACATGTTTATCAAACAACCGTAGATTGATCTATTTACTTCATTTTAAAAATGCCTTTGTGTTGGTATAGTGTTCATTTCATGGACATTAAGTAAATTTATATGCACATGTCCTGAAGCTTGATATGACGCCTTTGTATTAGCAACGGTTTGTCTTAAAACAAGAGAAAAAAAATACAGTTCGTTGCCGAAGAAACGCTAACATTATTACTTCTGTGTGCAAAAAGTGTAGTAATATTCAATTTTGTAATAAACTGTACAGCACAAGCATATTTACGTGTATAAATATTAATTCTAGTTGGCTTTACATGTATATGAAACTATGCAAATCGTTAACTTACTTTAAAAATAAGCTTAGCATTCTACTTATCTGAATATACTTAGTTATAAAAAAACACCTTAAATGCATCAATTAAAAACAATCCCATCGGCTGGGAATGTTGGCACATTTATGTAATCTCGCTACTGGGAAGCCAGAGTCTTGAATGGTGTGAGGGTGGGGTCTCTCCTGGGTTGTTCACCCATGTTGACCAGGCGTCCATACCAAGCTCAGCATCAACATGGTGGATATGGAGGAGTCTGGGTCATCCAGGTTGTTTAAAGAGGGGTGAACCGGGTCAGGACGGTGACGTAGCAGCCAAAAGCTCCCGTGTTGAGTAGTGGTAGGATCGTGTCTGGGAGTGGGGGCGGCTCAGGGGCCTGTTTAATATCTCCAGACTTGACTCTTTTCTTTTTAATAATGGCATTACTATAGCACATCTTTATTTTAATAATTCCTTAATGCAAAATGAATTATTTGCATATATATTTAATTAAAAAATACAATTTTATTAAACATACTGTAAATATATGATCACATAACAGTTTTATTTTTAAGTTTATTTCCTTAGAATATAATGTAAATACAGAAATTCCAAACGGGAATCAGCATAACACTACATTTACAAAATGTAGGATATTTTTATGCATGCAGTTCAGATAGCCACAATTGGATTTTTTTAATACAAACATGTTAAAAATAAAAAACTTTATTACATTTTTAAAATTTATTATTCCAGTAAACTTCTTTAAGAATACATTAGTTATATTGTACTTAAGGAAAATTGAAAACATGAAGTGGCAACATATACTTAACTATTTTCACATTACTTAATTTAACAAAAAAACTACAAAGGAAATCATCTATAGATAGTTGGGAGTAAAAGGAATTTTTTTGCAAATTTATTTATTTGTTCAAATGTCCTTGAATTTTTTTTTTTTGCAAATGCTTACTTTAATTCCGCCAATCATGGTAACGTTTCTTATTCTGTATTTTGGTACCTAAATAAAACAGATTTATTCAAAATTATATTATACGCTGCATAATAACAATAGGTAGCCAAAGTGCGGGAAGTGTGGTAACAAAGAACTGAATAGATAAGATATCAGCATGAAAAGGCTTTTAACAAAGCACACAATAAAATTGCCTATGGCTAGGTAGTTTTCAAAATCACGAAATAGTTTCATAAATGATATAATGCGTGTAATGTTTTGAGCAAATAAAAGATTCACTGACTTGCTAACATATTTTATTGCAACATAAAATGTCAATCATTTTGGCCATTTTTAAGAAAATAAATATTACAGCATGTAATACAGTACCTTCAAAATTAAACATGCAGTGACTGGTCAAAATCGACATTTTTTATCAATAGACGCATTGCTCTGTTACAAGAAATCCATTTAAGTAAAATAACTGAACCAAGCCATTGGTATTTCTATAGAATTGCAATAAACTCATCACAAGTCATGACAACCTTATCTCACATGATTCTTAACGATAACATGTAAATAAAACAGTCCCTGAAATCCGCATATACATTTACAATGTATAATCCAAGAAAGCATTTAGAAAAATACTATTTTCTTACATTGAAATAATAATTGTTCCATCTGGAGCTTCATCGTTACTTAATAGCACATGACTATGACTGTTCTGTCGCCATCTTAAATGTTATATGAAACCAATACGTAAGTCATTACGTTCGCCGCAGTCTATTTAAAATAAGACACATCTATAAACGTACATGTATACGAATATATAGATATATACCGGTTTGTATTACATGTGTGGATGATGGGTCTATTAAATTATTAAAAGAACGTTTGCTTACTGCAAGAATGATTCCTTTCCTCATGATATAAAGTCCCCAAGCGGATAAACCTGGAGGATCCAGGCTTACGTATTGGATATACAACTGAGATTTCACATCAGCCTAGAATGACGTAAAGGCCACATTTGTTAAATCCACTTTTTCGTATACCATGCAAGCATGACTTTAGCATTACTTTACCAACCACTGTCAAATGAATAGTTAAATAGTGCGCTGCTAGAGGGTGGTATTTTAAGGAATTTTCATCTACATCACAAAGAAATTTCAGCGATGACAGGACCTGTAAATTTCAATAGTATGATCTGCGATAATATTGCGTATAAAACATAAATGGAAAATACATTTCAAAAACATAATTTGTCCAACTTCAACAAAATATTAAATTTGAATTTCATTAGTGCTATTCAGATAGTTCGAAATACACATTTGGACATTATACAGTAAATTGGATAAATAAATGGAATTTCAGTGACACTAAAATTAAACCAGAGAAAGGCTGCGGAAACATGAGAATGATTATATGCTGTATGTTCTTTGCAAGCCTGATATTAGTTCTGTCATTATATTTCAAAGAATGTAATAAATGCACAAAATGTTGATACAAAATGCAAATGTAGTCATTGGAAAAATAATACAAGTTTCCGTTTATGCAAATTCTATATCAACGGCTGAATAGCAAACAAACTGTTCGAAGTTGAGTCATTTTTTATCTCAAATTATTTTCTGAAATTCCAGCTGTTACATCTCAGAACAGAAATCACAATGATCAAAGTTTTTGTTTTCTAAGATACCTGTACATCTCCAAAATATTTACAATTAAGAATGCAAATGCAATAAATCATACCTCATCATTGATCTTTGAAGCACAAACCGACTTCAAAATGAATAGGCCGATCATTAAGATGCCAAATATCAGAAGTTCACGATCGATGGCAAAACCGGAGCGACCAATATTCCCCAAATCTTGGGCCCTTAGCATACATACAGTCCCGAAGACCTCAGTAAAACTCCACACAGCGAGCACCTCATTGTAAATACCGTCCAGCATACTGACTAGATCGCATATCATGTGGTGATGCTTGACAAATGCAAGCTTACAAGCTGGGGAAATTTCCCCGGATATTCTACTGGGCAGGTGCTTGAAAAGTTTAAAAATCAGCAGGCAGACAGCCAGATAAAATAGGATGAACAAACAATGCATAAAATTGCAAGCCATAGTTGTAAAAGTCACGTGAATGGTTAGTAAGAGCTTAACAACAGACCCCATGGTGGTGTTGCTGTTAATTTGCAAATGTTCTATCATTTCTGGAGGACTCAAGGTATTGTCATTTTCACTTTCCCCGATGATGGCGTCGATTGCGACTATGGTAATCATACTCAAGATAGCATACATGATTGATCTATGAACGAAACGCCGAATATCTTGATAAGGCCTCTGAGCGTTTCCAATGACGAAATCGCAGGTTTTGAACAGCTTCTGGAAAAAATGGCGGACATGTTGCCTCTTGTAAACAAAGACAGCCAGCATCAGCAATACCTGAAATACGGTTATAAAGGTGAACATCAAGAAGCTGAGCATGACCATCGGCTCCTGGTGACTAATTAGCTGAAACGTAACGATTACGAAATATGCGAGTGCAAATACGACGAAAGAGCAAAGCATCCAAAGAGCCAAATAACGTATTCGCTTCATGTTGGACACCATCTTGAAATCGCAAACAAGATCCAATCCACATAAGACAAGAAGCCATAAGTAGATCTTAAGAGCGTAGTAACACTTTGACATAGCGTTCTCCTTCGTGGAAAAAATTATCTTTTCTTTTTTAGCCATCCAAGTGTTGAGATTTGGATCAGAAATTTTCATCATCACAAGCATGATACATGTACATGTATTAGAGGTTGGAACTTGCAAATGCGGGTTTTGAAATCGACTTGCTTTTCGAAGGCGTTGATGCATATTGAGGTTTCATTATCAAAATCAATAATCCAATTCAGCTCATGTACTAGTATAGCACACAGAAAGCATTTCAATGCCAAAATATTGTTTTAGCGTTCACTTATTAAATTTGCTTTTCATTCTAGTTGACCGTTTGTTTGTCAAACTAATATGGCAACACATGAAGGATCTTGTCGGATCTTTGTAAGAAAATTCTGTGCGGAATTAACACTACATGTACTAAATTTATTTAATTTATTAATTTATTTATTTATTTAATGAGGGCAAAAAATCATTAATTCATCCCCCTTTTTCCGAATCAATTGGAGTAATAACAGAAAAACCGGTGATAAACAATTTATCTGATGATACACTGTAAATTGCATAAATGTTTTCTAGGGCGTAGGTACCCATGTGTTTTATGCTTTCTTGCATTTTAACGGAATAAAGAACAATATACTTGTATTTACCTTTAGAAATTTAATGTTTTCATTTTGAGTACTTTTAAAATATATATATATATATAATGTACATGTACGAAAATTAAAAATCCGATTCGGTATATAATAATAACAGAATTGCTTTAAAAAAAATGATGCAAAAATAAGAGTCATGTCTGGAGCTCATGAAGAGGCCCTTGAGTCCGGCCCCGTCCTATATTCCCCATTCCCAGGCGCGATCCCACCACGTACTCTTCAACACGGGGATTTTTGGCTGCTACGTTTCCGTCCTGACCCGGTTTAGCCCTCATTAATCAACCTGGGTAACCCAAACTACTCTGGATCCACCATATTGATGATGATTTTGGCGTGGACACCCGGTCAATATGAATGAACAGCCCAAGAATTACATTCTCGCCACATCCAACACTATAGCCTCCCATTAGCAGGATTACAGAAATGAGCCACCATTCCCAGCCGCCAGGCTACATTTTATTAAACGATTTATGCTTTGAAAAATATCGATTTTTATTCACTGAATTCGCTTTTTAAATGACTTCATTTTAAAAATGCAGTTCCCCGCAATGTCAGTTTTTTTATCTATTAAAACACTAAATCTTTTGTCACAAAAAGGTGATGTTCTGATAATTTTTAATCTGACAGTTTTCTCCATGGAAAAGTAAATGTAAAAAAATAATTTAAATGTTATTTTAAATAATTTCCATATTTATTCGTTTTTAATTAACAAATATATGATACGAAAACGGAAATTAAACTTACGCTCATACATTCTGATACAAGCAACAGTTTGAAAGAACTGTCTTTCAACATTTTACCTATGATTTAAAAAGACTCCCTTCATCTTGATATTCTACATCTTCAGGTGGCTGGATTGGACGATGTTATGATGTTTATTTTCTTGCCTTTATGACACATGAACCCATTTAACTCCATAAAAATACGAAATATTTTGTATTGCAACAACACCTCCTTTTAATATGTTTTATATAATAAAATAATGTCGTTACAATGTAATATAAACACATTAATTTCCCCAATGGATCTTATGAAAAGTTCGTTCCAGAGACGTGTTTACATGGCGTTTTCATCAGAAATAACATAGTACTCTAATAACGAAAATCGTTATAGTACACTATGGAATGTGAATATAAAATATACAGTAATATACCAAAACAACTTGTATATACATTAGGCTTGTTTAACATTTAAAATTCACTGACGGTTTAGCATTTGGAATATGGAATGGATACCATATCTTAAATGTTGTAAGAAACCAATACGTAAGTCACTGCATTGGCTGCGGCCTATAGAAATATTTGAGCAACATTGAAATTAACATTACTATAGAAATAATAAAATGATGATAAACATACTTCTAATTTGATAACTTACCGCAAGTATAAATCCCTTCCTCATGACGTAAAGCCTCCAAGTGGACATGCTAGGAGGATCCAAATTGACATATTGTATATACAACTGGGATTTTACTTCTATCTGCAATGAATCGACCAGTCAAAGGGGTTTCCTAGCGTATCTTATCGTTTGGACAGTTTTCTTACCAATGAAGACTGAATTGTAAAATCGTTGGCCATGGACTTTGAATTATTTTTAAACGAGTTTTCGTCCTCAACACATAGAAACGTCAATGATGTCAGTATCTGATAAAGTGAAAACACAGATCTGAACAATCTATCGCATATTTACGAAACAAAGTTTATATGTTTATCCCTTAGTCAAATGTTTTGAAACATACATGTACAATCAACATGTATTATCAAACTTATTGGAAATGATGCGTCGATTGAAACAAATAACAAATATTTAAATTATTTTAGAAAATAAATGTACAAGCATATCTGTAGTTTTAAAATGCTATTTCGATAAGTATTTTTAATGTATAAGATGATGTCATTTTATACATACTGGTCTTCAGAATACATTTAAAAATATGAATGCATTAAAACATTTTTTACATAGATTTAAAAAATGCATTATCGAAATGCAAAATGAATATTATCATACTGTTTCATAAAAAAAGAATTATATTTTATATAAAACTTAAATTTTAGTTCTTTTGATTGTAGCAAGGATAACAATAGATTTTGTTATAATGTGAACCGAAACAATACGCAGCAAATCAGTAATTATGTTTTAAGTATTAAAATTCTGAAACCGTCATGCTCCAAAAGTCACATCTCTCTTTGAACACACTTCAACTCACTTGTCTGCTAAAACCGTGTGTTCCATTTAAAATACGTTAAAAATTGGCTTATACTAATATTGACAGTTTAGAAATTACTTTCAGGGGATTTTACCACAACTTTCACCATATCATATGAACAAGTTGTTAATTTATGGGGTTTCTGTTTTGTTGAGTCATTGATCACAAAATGGTTAAACACTGCCCACTTTAACGCTGGTACCAATTATTTCTCAAACGATCATGAATGACTTTATATGAATACCTTATCATTGAGCTTGGCAGAGCAAATAGATTTCATGCTAAAGTTGATGATCAAGATAATGGTGATCATCGCAACTTCACGATCGAAGGCCCAATTATCGTCTCCGATCTTCCCAAAGTCCAGCGCCCTTATCAGGCATATGACAGATACCATTTCGGCCAGACTCCAGACGGCATATATCTCCGAATAAATGCCATTCAGCATGCTCACCAATTTACAGATCATCTGATGCTGCTTGATGAACTCCAATTTGACAATGCCATTCACACTACGGGGAATTCCCTCGCAACGTCCTGAAGGAAGATGTTTAAAAAGTTTGGCAACAAGCAGGCAAGTAGCCAGGTAAAAAAGTACGAACAGTGCGTGCATCAGCATGCAGGACATCGTTGTAAATTGCACAACAAACACCAGGAAACTTTTGACCACCGTCCCCTGCATAGTACTGGTGTCGATTTGCATGTGTTCGATGAGATTGGGTGGGTTGATAGGATCCTTATATTCTGCCGTGGTGAAGACGCCGGCAATAAACATACTTATGATACTGACGATTATTACGACGAGTGATCCATTAACGAAAAGTTTGATCCCTTTGTAAGGCTCTTGCGTGCCTCCAATAATACAATCGCAGGCCTCGAAAAGGTTATGAAAAAAATGACGGACATAGCGCCTCTTGAAGACGAAGACTGCATGCATGATCAATGCCTGGAACATGAACATGAATGTGTTCACCACGAAACTGAGCATGGGGGTCAGTTCAGGGTGCTCGATTACCTGTACGGAAATGACTAGGAAATACGAAAGTGCTAAAATGACGAAGGAAACTAGCATTCCAAACGCGAATCTGCGAATTTGCTTCTCGCTTTTCATCATCTTGAAATCACAGACGGCATCAGAGCCGCTTAAGACGAGAAGCCATAAATAAGCTTTAAACGTTTGGTAACATTGATGTCTGGCGTCCATTTTGGACGAACTTTTGGACACTTGCCCACCAGTTGCCTCGTCGGCAGCTGCCATTCTGAACTTTGGGTTGATCTGACCAACTTCCCATACCATTATCAAGCTCATTCAGTTTGGATTTTTCCAACGGTTTCAATCGTGCTACTTTTGGATTTCGTTCCAATGCAATTGGCGAATAAAATGGACAAGCCGAAAACACAATATGTGGAGGTCAGTTTTACTATATGCATGTATTCATATTACTGGATATTAGTTTTTCCGCCTACAATTACACAAATATGTTTGTTTTGCTCACCAACAAGTTCGCTTTAGCTGATCAATTTAATTCACTTGCCACTCAATGGGTGTGTTTCACTCTCGTCTTGTGTTAATAATGTCATTGGATTAAATCATTCGGGAAATGGCCAATTTTCATATCAAAGTGACGGTTAGTAATTTAATAAAATGGTCCTGCGTCCAGCAAATGAATTATACTCAACTGTCCCGTGTGGCACCGATAAAAAATTAGCACAATGCATTTATAAACGTACGGCATACTGTATACTGTATGTATTTAAATGTACATTATATTGCCTAAGTGGATAGCAAACCTTGGCACCTAAGCCTAAGCAATACTTTACTCGGAGCCACATTTTCCTCAAGATATATTCGGGTCATCCGCGATATTTATCAGGTTTAACTAAAAATGCAACGAATTTTTAAGCTTGCAATGAGAGGAAACGCAGATGACATGAAATTACATGTACATTTGAAGAAATTATTTAGTAGTATAATATTTCTTTCTGTGTTTACTTTCAAAATTCCTAGCATTACTGGTGTACATTTTGGTCTTTAAATGTATATTAAATACAATTAAATGTTGTGCATTTCTTTTGCATACATAATATGGAAAAGACTAGAAAAATCACAACAATGACGACTATGACATTAAATAATAATTAGGATGTAAAAATTGCCTCCTTTAATATTTTACATTACTGAATTTATAACAAAAAGTGTTTAAAGTTAAAACGGCTTGAACATTCCCCCAGCAAGGCACCCTGAAGTTTTTTGTTATTGTTGCCGATCCCAATTTATTTATAAAATGCTCTGCCAATTTCAGTACATTGTTGAAAATATTACTTGTATAATTCAATCTGGATTTTTTTTTTTTAAAAAAAATTATAACTTAATTGTTCTGATAACTACCTTTTGAAGCTAACAGAAAGCAAATTTTGTGTAGAAATTGTGTCATAATACATAAATTTAAAAAAAAAAAAAGAGCCTTGTCTGGAGGTTTTGGTCGAGCCCATGACCTGCACCCACTCCCAGGCGCGACCCCACCACTGTTCAACACGGGGATTTTTGGCTGCTACGTCTCCGTCCTGGCCCGGTTCATCCCTCATTAAACGACCTGGTGAACCCAGACTCCTCCAGATCCACCATATCGATGCTAAACTTGATGTGGACACCAAGTCAACATGGGTAAACAGCCTATGTAGATACTCGACTTCACAACATTCAAGACTCTGGCCTCCCAGTAGCAAGATTACAGGAACGAGCCACAGTTCCCAGCCGAGAACTTATCATTATTAAATATATTTTAAATTTATACATGTAAATTATAATTGTGACGTGGGGCACTAAATTTTACTTTGCATTTTAAACATTTTTGTTAGCAGAAAGATTTAAGTAAAACATTAAATGAAATTTACTTAAAATGGAACATAAAACAATGCCTTCGAGGTTTGTTTTTTAAACAGTTTTCTGAATTATTTTCACTAAAAATTAAAAAAAATTCATATTACAATGTTTTAATGCCCTCTTTCTCATTTACTATCTCATACAATAAATGTTTAAATACATGTATAGTCTCCACATGCTCATGACTAAGTTTTAAAACTTAACTTTGAAATGTATAACATCATAAGACGTACTGCCATAAGATTAAGATCCAACCACCTTAACTTGCACCTCATTGTTGGAATGTAAGAGATCGACATGTACATGTAGATATAGACTATTAAGTTTCAATAACCCAACAGTTGATGAGGACATCAGCTAGAATTAGTCTCCATTTCATGTTGCACACTGCACTTAGGCGATTTGTACGTTGGCTATAAAGGTCGACGTACAACATAATTTATTACAGTCTACTTAAAAGTGCTCGATGATCATATTTCATTATTCGCTAGCAAATTTTACTCTTATTTTCAACTGGCTTAGAGTTAATGTCCCCAAAGGGGCCCTGCATGTTTCCGCAAATGTTAAGTGCAACATTTACAACTTACAAGTGCACATGTACAGTAATGTTCTGAAATTTCTGATCATGGCGTCATCTCCCAACGATCGCATTTCACTAAAAAACATGCCATTTAATTGATGTCTGTGACCTACTTGAATTAATTGGAAATCAAGTCTCTCCAACCACAAGTGGATAGCGTCATAACTTCAAGTCTTGCTGATTTTTTTCTTCTTTTTTTGTCAATGATCTACAACCATTTTCCCTTCTCCTTAAATGAACTCTACAAAAAATTGCAAATAAAGGTGTTTATAAGCCGGCACAAGTAACCCACATTTTTTGTTGTTGTTATTAAAAATCATTACTTAGTTCTAAAATTTTCCCATAACTCATTGAAAAACTACTAAAAGATGGAGAATTTGTGACAGTACATGTGTATCTTAGGAATGTGTAACATATATGCCCTAAAACTCTAAACTGTTTCAACAAACCGAGAAACAATAAATTAATTTCGAATTTACCGCCAGTCGCAGGGTCGATTATCAGTGGCGGATGAGGACATGGTATCATAGTCTGCATGATAGGGGTACTCAGACAGTTTACGAATCGTACTTTGGCGGTCGTCAAGTGTGCACACGTGTAAAATCAACGAGCATGTTTAAAAATTAAAAATTAGTCAATTAAGATTATAGCTCTTTAATAAACAGCGTCGCGACGGATAACCTGATATGATACGTCAATATGTGCCGAGTACCCTTAATATTGCAGTTGGCAATTTTTCTGTCTCAGGAATTTATGGGTGGCCCCACTCAACGCAATACGTCACAGCAGACGTCCTCTCGCAGATATGGCTGATATGCACGCTGGTGGTGTTGCAAAAGTAGTCCAAGGTTGCTGATTTGAGGTCGTTTCGGGGAAATGACCCCCCACTTCCTCAAACTGTGACCACGTGCCCACGGCAGTCTAGAGCCACACAGCGAAAGCATTCCGAAATCGGTGTTTGAAGCGTTCAAATCGCTGCCTTTTACCACGTACACTGCCCTGGTGCACCGGTAAGACCATGAACAACCACAAGACGCCTTCCTGGATTTCGGTATGATATCATTTCCTCGTGAATTTCAGGGTTGGCGATGCATGAGGTGAACCTGCGATATATTACGCGTGGTTACGGTGTAATTCGTTGAATTTAACCGGCGAATAATGTTGTGCTCATTGTTTTTGATGACAGCTAGGGTATGCCATGTACATGTACGTTTGTTGATATCTGCTGTGACAGACTTACTGGAGGTATAGTTAAAAGGTAAACTGGTAGTGCTGATGCCAATGATGAACGAAAACAGTCTATGTAATCTATAGCTGTTATTTTAACAAATCTAATAGCTGTTATTTTAGCAAGTCTTATAGCTGCCAGTGTATCATGGAACGCCTTCGCCAACCTTTTCCTCTTAGCTAGAACATGGCTGGTTTGGTTTTTAAAGATCTGAACAGATTGGTCCTTATCTGCATACATATGTCTTGCTATATTTTTCCTCAACCACTATGTGACATTTGGCTTTAGTTGTTAAATAACTTAAGACTTTATCATAATTTGACAATAAGCATTTGGTCAAATATCCTTATAGCAATGAACTTGTGGTCCTGAACTTGCTAATGACCATGGGACATTCGATCATTACTCCTGTACCACAGTCTTTCCTCAATTTTTAGCTAAAGCTCTGTTTCGAGATACCTCTGGAGGATTTATGAACTTTACTCCATTAGCCGATTAGCCGTGGTACTTGAACCATCTTCGTCTCAAGCAAATGCCAAATGTGCAACTGCAGTACACGGTTTAATGTTCCGTATGGTTCTGCTTCAGAATTTGCAATTAATTAATTGGTTATAAGATATTTTTTTCTAGAATTACATACACTGTAACATATGTATCTAGTTAATGCCAATTATTTTATTTTCTAGATTCCAGATTCCTTCCAAGGATATGGTCTTGATGTGTTGTGTGTCCCAAAGCATTACGAGCAGGTCTTGGAATCTGTCATCATCCCGAATGGACTGATTAATGATAGGTGAGCTGGCAATATTGGGTGTATGCTATTGTGGAAAAAATAAATGAACTATTGAATCCATTATAAGTGTCTAATGCTAAAATAATTTAAGTTTGTTTTTAAATATGACGTCAAAGTGCAGTCTCATGTTCTGTAAATCTGATGCAAAATAATAGAATTGATACCATCAACGGCAGGTTTTAGAGTACAAAAGATCATTTGTGAAGATTGTCGAGACTGTCCAACTGGACCCAACATCCTATTCAAACTTTTTAAACTAAATAGGCTATTACGTTTTCTGTCAGAGTTATGCTTGCTTGCAATTTTTATACAGATTTTTTTTTCTTACCATCTTGTTCATGAGAAGGAGAATGAAAACAACACTGGATGGATATTAAAATTTTGTTTTTCTATAGTGATGCAGTATAAAATAAGTGGTATAAATGTTCTTAATATAAAATAACAGAAATTAACACAGGACGTTTAATTTCCCCTAAGTATCAGGAAAGCATATAGTAAGCCTACTGAATCTGATCTTTGCTCCATGAGGTTTATTAGTGGTTATCCAGGTATAAATATTTGTTAACAGCAGAAAGTATCATTTTTTAAATAGAAACACTCATCCTTGATTGCATTTCAGGATTGAACGAATGGCCAGGGACATATTTAATGATATCGGCAAGGAGCCTCTAGCGGTGTTGTGCATTCTAAAGGGTGGCTACAAATTCTGTGGTGATCTAATTGAGAAGATCGTACAGATGAATCGGATAGCTCAGGTGTCAGTGCCACTATTTGTGGATTTTATTAGGCTGCACAGCTATGAGGTTAGTGAGGTTTTCAATAAAATTATGCAAACAATGTGTAACATTTTATAAGATCCCAAAATACCGTATACACTGTGTGTTGCAATTCTTCAAGCTTTTTGAACTGTTCTTTATCTGATATAAATAGGATGACCATTCAACGGGTAATATCAAAGTCATCGGTAGCGATAACATGTCCGGTTTAAAAGGAAAGGTAAAGTTATCACATCACGGACTTGAGCCTCAGTATTTAGTTCATGGTTGTGACCCCTAGGCCAAACTGATATCTTTGCAGGCCAAAAGCTACCCAGACAGAATTTATGAAATGAACTTAGTTTTTGCCCTTAAAAAGGTTGTCCTGTACGTTGTGAATTACTAAAAAAAACTAAAGGGACATATTTCTTATTTGAGTCGGTATAAGGTATCATGTAACGTGTGGTTTCTGGTCAGCTAATTAACTTTCGATTTTGTATATCAGAACTGAGGCCTAAACAATTATAATTGGCATTGATACATTTTGGCAATTAACAAAATTTATTTATTTTGTTCTTAGAATGTGTTAGTTGTTGAAGACATAATTGATACGGGCAAGACAATGGCCAAGATGGAAGAGTTACTTGCAAAATTTCAACCTAAAACCGTCAAAGTATGCAGGTAGGAAATTTACTCAAGCTTTTCATAGGTATGCTTTTGAGTATAATGATATTTTACTAAAAGAAATACATTTCAGCTTGTTAGTTAAACGAACAGCTAGAAGTTCTGGTTATCGCCCAGATTGTAAGTAATGCGATCAAGCTTTAATTTTTACCCTGTCTGTAACTATGCCGTTTAATGATGCCCTCAAACATTACAACGTATAGATGCTGGATTTGAGATCCCGGATAAATTTGTAGTTGGTTATGCTTTGGACTACAATGAGTATTTCAGGGATTTGCACGTAAGCATAGCTGAGAAAATATCCAAATAATTATCTGTATTTAAACCCACTAAACGCAACTTAATTGTATATTATTATTTTTTCAGCATATATGCATAATAAACGATGCTGGTAAAGAAAAATACTCAAATATAAGCAACTCATGAGAATTTGGCCTGCTCATCGGAAATCAATTTAACATAATTATTTTGAACTGAATATTTTGTAGCAGCGTGAAATGTTGATTATGTAAAATTTGTTTTATAAATCAGGAAATTGCTTTTAGTTGTTTAATAAAAAGCAAAACTGTCAAAACTTTGTTTTGTTCAATATGGATTGTTTGTTTGTTACCATGTGGATCTAAAAATAAGAAATAATACACCATGGAAACAAGAGTTGTTTCTAGTTGGATCTTCACAGGTAATTATAAATTTAAACTAAAATTTTTAATCTTCGAATTTGAATTAATGAAGTCACAGGGTGATGAACAGTAGTTGGAAAAATGCCAAATTTGTTTCCATCAACATTTTCTGGTTGCGTGTTAATTGAAATCAAAATCTTACATGTTTTGGATGAAATACAGTCCGTTTCATAGAATTGGAATGTATATATAAGTCCTGAATTTCAAAAATTACTTATTTTCCAGTAGTTTTGCTAGTTGAAATTGGACTGTGAGAGCGGTCGAGGCCACATGAGGGATTATGGTATTCCAGAGGTTCAAAAACGAGTAAGAATGTAACGTCACATTCCAAGTAGGAATCATGCCTCCCGTTTAACCCGTTGGCTCGTTTGCGCTGCGCCTTTTTTGCGTTGTTCTAGTAAGTGGGTACTTTCGAGCTACATTTTCACGAAAATTAGTTAACTGCACATTTTTAATATTTTGGATTTAAAAAAGTATCAATTTCTCACAATGAGACGCAAGTGCTTTTCTCCGGTTTTTCACACCAGATTAAAACTGGACTGAATCCTATACGTGTTCGAATTCAAAAGTTGCAGCTGAATTGGAAAGATTTGTTAAAGATGATACTGTAAAGTAAAGTTGTAAGGTTAACTTTTATATGAATGCATTGGGAAACCAAAAAATCATGAGATATTCACTTTTGGGGAACGACTGCTCTAAGGGTCATGTAGCATTGGTCATAGTTGGGACCCTTTTATAAAATATTGCTGTTAATGAGCTCACTGTTCGTTAACATTTGCCATATACATGTATGTCGTATAGGCTATGTACTGCATAAGCAATCATAATCTATTTAATAAAGGAAGTAGATAAGTATTCATTAAATACAGTCTACGGAGCATAGCACCTTGCCTTATACCGATATACATATAGTTAATTAAGTTTCCCTCTGACAACATAGGCAATTAGCAATTATGTACATTAAAGGATATTAATAAGGTGTACTGTATTTCCCCAAGCACGGCATAACACCTTGTCTAAATTAATTATATTAGGTCTGCCCACATAACATGTACTGCACAAGAAAATGTGTAAACATGCAATTTACAGGTTCAAATACCACAGTATATGACAGAGTTAACTACAATTACAACTAAATAACTAATCAATATTAGTTTAGGGTAACTCCCAACTAAAACTATGTAGTTCTTATTCGCTAGTACACAACTAATTTTCATAACTTTTTTATTTGTAGTTAGAAGAGCAACTACAACTATTTAGTTGAGAAAATAACGGTTGCGAGAAAAACTAACAACTATTAGTTTTTTCGTAGTTAAACTAATATTTAATCCAATTTAATCGCCCAATCATGAAGATAAATCTAAAAAGAAAACGTTTCCCATATGTACGGAAAGAACTTACTGCATGTTTTTATTTTAAATTTGGAAACTGCTCTAACCATAAAATCAAAAGGAGGAATTCAGGGGGAAATAGCGTTCACACCCACAAACTAATATTACTGCATAATGCAAGTATTTTTTAGGAAACAATGAGCAAGAACTCATCTTACGCAATAGACACGAACGCCACATATTTCCTTGTATAATGTACTAGTAGGTAAATTTCAATTTTTTTTGTGGAGAATTTTATAAAAAATTATATTTCGAATTCACGTCGATATTTACATGTACCATTTACATGTACCTTGTGAGAGGGAGCGCATTTGGGTAAGAATCCACTTACAGTACGTAAGGTTATGTTCAAATCTAATGTCCACGAAGTTTGAATTTACAGTCTTTATACCTGAGAAGACATGAGTTGTCCCTTGAGTTGATGACTATGTTACAGCTACTCAACTCAATCGCCTCATGCTTTTTTGTAAGCCAGTTTAAAAAAAATGAGCTGCGAAACGGACATGGGAATGTCAAACCTTATTTACAGTGAGGGAAAAAAGTATTTCAACACCCTAAAAATGTCGAATAACTTACATTTTTGCAATGAAACGTTTACTGAAACAAATGAAAGTTAATCCAGCCACTTTATGAAAATTTCAGCTTGAAACTATGAAAATTAAATAAATTATAAAGAAAAATACTGATTTTTAATTTTAATTCTGTGTGCAGAGATGGTCTATTACACCCACATGTGTTCTAGCCTTTATGGT